>SEYY01000113.1:103350-108350 GCA_009176605.1 Armadillidium nasatum
TTAACAAATTAATACCCTATGCAATATCGAAGGATTAAAACCCCCAGCAATAACAAATTTTTTGGGCTAATAAATCTTGAGTTTCAGTAACTATGTTTTGCATATCCTTAACAATCGTTTACTAACCCTCTGAAATTTTAAAGGGGAAATCCCAGAAGATGTTATACTTGTATTTACTTCTTCCGCAACTTCAATCTGTTCATCATCATTATCATCATCATCACTAGATGTTCATGATGTTGATGGTGGTAATAAAGGGCCTGTGGAATGCAATTTTAATAAATAGTTTCAACAACTTGAGCACACTTTTTGACTTGGCAAATGTTCATGTTTGAACAACTATTAAGTTTGTCAGCTGCTGCAGCATTTAGAACTCTTAATCTCTATTTTTATAAGTTTGGTTTGGCTTTTCAAATGAATTGCAGCAATATCTATGTAAAAATTAAAATTTAAATAAAAATTCCAGTTCATGATGTTAACAAACAGTTGATAGATCATCAAAAAAATTTCTACTACATTCAGCCAACAGTTCCTGGTGATTTTGCTCAAGTCCTTTTATTAATTTTTGTGATTAAATGTATACAAATGACACTTTGAGTTTTTAAAAAATCCAACAGTACAAACAAATAAGTCTTCTGTTAATTCAGACTCCATTTTCTTCAGAGTGTAATGAAAATTTTTATTACAAACAATTAATTGTAATGCTGCTTCTGCTTGAGTTCACAATTTGTTAAAAAAGTTTCCTGTAAAGAAATAAAAACACTTGTAAGATGAAGAAATAAGTTTAAGAACAAGTGAGAATTTATGATTGTGCAAAAATGAAAACCTTGGAATTTATTTACCAACAATATGTGAACTAAAGGGAATTGTCAAACAACAGAGTGGACTTAAATGTGTTTAACACAGCTTAATGACAGAAATATACCAATGTCATAACTATAATAAGATGAACATATGTTTGTTTAATCATAGAAGTTGTGTTTTAATATTATGCCCCATGAAAACCTTACCAAATTTGTTCAAATTCTTTAACCTTATTTCAAAAAACCAAAAAGAAACTATTGTGTATTGACAAAGAAAAAACTCTTACTAATGATGAGAAAATCGAGAAAATCGGTTGATATATTTTTGCAATATTAGTTCAAAAATAGGTAAATTTGGGTAAAAAAATTTTTTTGAGCTGTGCTTAGGCTATAGTATCTCATCAAAGAAGGTATTAAGGGTGCTGAAACTTTTACAAACTAATAAAATGCAATTGTTTAATAGAACTGTTAAGTATGAATACTTGAAAATGTCTTGCTCCCTCCATTCTTCTACTAATTTCAAATCTGCACCTTCCTTTGCATCTAGAGTTTCATCTTGTCTTCATATTTCCGATTTCATTCTTACAGATCTGGATAGTATTTCCGAGTGGGGTCGCCTCAACCTTGTGGAACTCAACTTCTAGAAATCTCCTTCTCAAAGATACCTCCTAACTTTTCTATTTCTTTAAATAGTTCTCCCATCTCTCTTGATAACCATATAAACATTCTTGGCCTTCACATAAACAAAAAAATGTCTTGGAAATTTTATATCACAATGTACTATATATGTACTAGGGCAGCTTCAAAGAAGCTGGGAGTTCTGTTTAGACTGGAAATTATTTTTCTTCCTCACAGTTACTCCAATTATACTAGAGTCTCATCCGCCCTTGAATGGAATACTGGTCTCATATCTGGGGTGGCTCAGATTTCACTCGTCTTTAGGATAAGGTTGAGTAAAAGGCTAAAAGACTTATAAACTGTTCCGCTCTTTCTAATTCTCTTGACTCTTTGTCTTTGTGACGTGACGTTGGTGCCTTGTCTCTTTTCTATAGGTATTACAGCGGCAAATGCTCGAGGGAACTATCCACTTGTATACCTCCACCTTTACGTCCTCCTCGTAGCACAAGGGGTGCATTGTCTGCGCATCAATTTTGCGTAGGCTTAGGCAACTCCAGGTTTGTCCGCTGTGGTGCCTCCTTTTTTCCTGCCGTCTCTGTTTAGTGGAACTCTTTCCCATCTTCTGTGTTTCCTTCTGAATTTAATCTCAATTTATTTAAAGCTCGCGTCTGCGCTCACCTAAGAAGTTTGCGTTAGGTGAGACTTGAAGGGGTCGTTTTTATTTTTTTATTTTTTGCACTCTTTTACTTTATTTTTATTCTTTTAACACCCCCCTCCTTGAATAGGGCATTGCCCGTAAAGTGGTGGTGATGTGTAAAAAAAATGTATATATATAATATATATATATATATATATATATATATATATATATATATATATATATATATATATATATATATATATATATATATATATATATATATATATATATATATATATATAATATATTATATATATATATATATATATATATATATATATATATATATATATATATATATATATATATATATATATATATATATATATATATATATATATATATATATATATATATATATAATATATGAAATCGAATTGAAATAGCTGCTAAGCAATATAATATATAGATATATATATATATATATATATATATATATATATATATATATATATATATATATATATATATATATATATATATATATATATATATATATATATATATATATATATATATATAAAACAGGATCCGAACCTCTTAACTTCAGAGATATTCAGTTCTTAGCAATGGACTGGTGTACAAATGAGCGCCTTCCAGTTCATTGTTTCATTCAAAACAAAGAAGTAAGTATTATATCTTTTAAAATTTTTTATTCAGATTGCTTAAGATACACACAGTTAAATATGCTCTTCTTATTTTATTTTGAAGATTGAATGTGTAGTAGAAAAGGAAGAGAACATTCAGAAAAGTCGAAATACAACTTTAGAAGCTTGTATTGATTTGTTTACTCAGCCAGAAAATTTATCGGAAGGGGATTCATGGCGCTGCCCAAGGTATATATATATATATATATATATATATATATATATATATATATATATATATATATATATATATATATATATATATATATATATATATATATATATATATATATATATATATATATATCCCGGCTTCCAAAAATAACACCTCGTCCATCCCTTCTCACCATGACCACTTTTTTCATTAATATCTGTAAAATTCATGATCTCTTGTCTACTGTACTTTTTGTCAAACACCACTTATCTTCTAGACCTCATCTCTTGTTCTTAACTGAAACTCAGGTTCTTGAATGCTCTTACTCCGAACCTTACTCTGTTACATCCTACTGTCTCTATTCTCAGTTTTCAGTGAAAGGTGGATGTTGAGCATATGTGGACAACCATGTTGTCTGTTCTCTTGTATCTAATTTTGAGTCTTCTTAATTCTCTACTTTATGACTTAAGGTCTCTTGCAATTCTACAACTAAATATATTTTTGTTCTGTCATTATTTTCGAATTCTACGGACTATAAAAATTTCTACAATTATCTTAACTCTAAAACAGAACACATTCTTTCTTCTTCTTCTTCCTTCTCTGAATTGATTAATTTAGGTGATTTCAACTGTCACCACCTCAAATTACTTCCATCTAGTTCTCACGATCCAGTTGGTGAACTCGCCTACCAATTTTCTATTGAGAACAACCTTGAGCAGTTGGTGCAACTGCCTACCCGTATCCCTGACCGTCTTGTTGATGAATCCAACATACTTGATATTTTCTTACCTTCATATCCTTCTTTACACTGTTAAGCTCTTTCCTCCTCTGGGTCGATCCAATCACCTTATCTCTGTTCGTGTTATGTCTTTTCAAGTCTTCCGCAAGAACGGTCACAGCTTTCGGCGAGGAGACATTTCTGGCACTTCGGTATTGCTAAATTTTCTGACTTTTGGTTGTATTTCTTTGATTTCCTATGAAATAATTACTGTTCTCATGGGAGAAATCCCTTGGAATGTGTAGAGCGCATAACCGAGGTGATTCTCTCTGGCATGGAAGAATACATTCCATATTCTTTCACTTAAGCTAAACCTAATAAACCGTGGTTTAACTCTGCTTGTTCTCATGCTATTCGCCGCAGTGATGCTACCTTCAAGGTTTAAAGTTTTCTTTAAATTTCTAAAGCTCATGCAACTTAAATTTCATCCCAGAACCTTGCAAAGTTTATTCTCCATAACACCAAAAACCCATTCCTTCTTAGAAAATGCAATAATCTTTCTGACGTCCTTTCTGACCTTTTGCAAAAAAAAATTCAAATTCTAACTTTGCTTCTTCCTCTTCCCTTCTAGTATCTTCAGGCGACACAACTATCATTTTTCTCTGTACTAAAATTGAACTCTTCGCTCGAACTTTTGCTTCTTACTCAACCTTAGGCGATTCTGGAGCTGTTATTTCTACTTCTTCAACCCCCTCCAACTCATTTCTGCCTAAAATTGTAATTTCTTCTAAAGACGTCATTTATACTTTCTCTGAGTTTAACCCAAAGGTGGTGTGCGGTCTTGATAATATCCCTCCTGTGGTTCTAAAAACTTATATTTCTGAGCTTTCACTCTTGCCTGGTAAACTATTTTGTCTCTTTCTTTCTTCTTCAATATTCCCTCTTGCTGGAAACGTGCGTTCATTCAACCTGTACCGGAAAAGGGGGACTAATCTCAGCCTTTCAACTACCGTCCCATTTCTTTAACCTCTGTTGTTTCTAAAGTTTTCGAATCTATCCTTAACATGAAATTTGTAAACATCTCAATTCTTCTAATCTCTGATTGCCAGTATGACTTTTTTTTTTTTTTTTTTTTTTTTTTTTTTTTTTTTTTTTTTTTTTTTTTTTAACTGTCTTGATGATTTTCTATCTTATTTCTCTGACTCTTGGTCCTCCATTCTTCGGCATTTCTGTGAATCTTTTGTTGTTTCGCTAGATATATTGAAAGCTTTGGACAGAATCTGGCGCAAAGCTTTAGTTTTAAAACTTTACTCTTTCACAATCTATCTTTCTCTCTGTGTTCTTCCCTCTGATTTTCTCT
>SEYY01000113.1:110850-123350 GCA_009176605.1 Armadillidium nasatum
TGCCTAGCAAACGCCAATTAACGGTCTCGGAGACCGTATTTTTTTGCGAGGGGAGGGGGGGGGGGGGAGGAGTGACGTGACATCTCATTTGGAACACTTCTGGGGTTCTCTTTTCTTGAACTTCTTCCGGAGTAGCATTTCTGAGCCCCTCCTATACTCGCAGTCGCACCTTTTGCAAGCAGAGCAAACTGCGGCCATATATATATATATATATATATATATATATATATATATATATATATATATATATATATATATATATATATATATATATATATATATATATATATATATATATATTATATATATATATATATATATATATATATTATATATATATATATATTGACTTCAGATGTAAAAAGCCAGTAGAAGCCACAAAGCAAATGAGTATATGGAGATTGCCATCCGTCCTCATCATTCAGCTCAAACGCTTCTCTTTTAAATATGTATTGTACTCGGATAAAATAGATAAATTTGTTCAGTACCCAATCAGGTTTGTTAATGAATGCTATGATATATAAGTCATGATCCACACCAGAAAAATCCAGAAATGTGCCATTATAACCTATAGGGAATATTCTTGGATGTTTCTAGTGTTTGCATTATAGCATATATCTATTATAGCATTCAAATATTCTTTCTTATCACTATGACAATATAAAAATAAAATGTTAAATGTTTCCAAAAATTTTAAAAATTTAATTCAATTCTTCTTCACAGAGGCTTAGATATAGGACCTTTTCTTTCTGAAGGATCCCCAGAAGGACCTGCTTTATACGATCTTTATGGCGTTATAAATCACATGGGTAGACTTTTAGGAGGTCATTACACTTCATATTGCAGATTACTCGACCCCGTAGACTCCAGAATGTCAGAAATAGGTTCGTATCTTATATAGTTTGGTTAGTATGTAACTGTTACGTGATCGAAATTTAGAATTTGTTTTTATTTGTTTATTTATAGAAAGTTAATTTTAGCAAGTTATGAAACTGTACCGATCCCTTAATAAAGCCAACAGTTATTTACACATTAATTCTTTCCGTAAAGTAGTCAATAACATGTTATTTTTATTTCAATACTTCCATATATGCACACTCTAAAAGCTTATTCATTTTTGCTATGTGATAGTAGGAATTAGGATACATGTTGAGGTAACCCAGAAAAATAACCAACATGCTCTATTGCCTGTAGCGTGTTCTCTATCATTGGTTTGAAACACTTTAATAAAAGTAGCTGACTTTGTTGCTGTATCAAATCGGATTGTCCAACGGTGTTTCCGTAAGTGTCAAACATTGCAGTCGACTGCTAATCGTCGACGTAATTGTAGTTGAATCACTGCTTGTAGATATGAACTGCAACCACCCATTGATAACAAAGACCTTTTAAACCAGTCATGAAATACTTTAGTCAGTCAATGCTGACTCACAGTAACCAATTTTTAACGAATATTTCTCAAGAAATAAGATATCTTTATTCTGTTTTCAACCACTCGGTCTTACAAGCAAGCGTTCCTTCCGACTTCCTATCAACGAAGAATTCACCCACTGTGTACCTTCCTATCCTGCGTTACCCACATACTTCAGCCTCTCTCCACATAAACCGTGGCTCTTCCAACTATCACCGAAACTTTGCCCACAAAGGGAAAGAAAGTTCACTTAGCTCCGCTTTCCTAACAGTTCGCCAGGACATGCCCACTACATTGTTCTGCCTCAATGGTTATAACGCAACACTTCTCCAGATCTTGGTGACAACAAATCCAATGCCACCCTATCACGACTTCAGATCGCACACTACCACCGTGATACTCGACGTTTACACCCGAAAGAGGTCAGCCTCCACTTCTCCCATCAAGTGTTCTACTCCTACAACCTCTTCTGACATTGACCCTTCTGCGAAAAATCGAAAACAACGCAACCCTCTCCTATAAGGTTTTCGATTTTCTGAAACCAGCTACCTTCAACAGCAAAGAGTACTCGACCAGAACGAACCGTTACCTTGGGAGACATGATAAACATCCAACAGCATTCCGCTAATTCTGTCTCATTACCGGCGGATCAAGAAGAGTCCAGCAACTCTCTCTCTCTCTCTCTTCCTTTAATGGCTCGATGAATTTTCCATACCATTCGCCTCTTTGAGGTTTCCTTGTCCGTGAAGGCAGAAGTGCTCCGATTACAGAATAGCTCGCCTGGGACTGATGACCCTAACCTAAATACACTCAGCGTCATCACCTGTGGGGAAACCGGGTAGACGATTGTTAGCCACCAATGTTTTAGAAAAACTAAAAACCCTCCACCATCAAAGGTGAGAGATTAGGGGACTCTTTGCCTTTTCTCCGACCTCTAAACCTTTTCTCAGACCTCTAAACAAGCCTGGTTGTTCCATAATCCCAATATCCTTTCCCAACGCAATATCGGACGCCAATGTGGTTCTTCCGGAATGATCTAGGATACTATACCACCATGTGCTGCGGTCTTCTCTGGTTCGCTGCTTCCTTAAGAAGTAACCCCGCTGCAAAGCGGTGATTTACCGCCAAACGTGAAACTATTTAATGAACAATGTTTCTCCTCGGGAAACACATGTTATGTTGATGTGGACTTCGCTCTCGCTCTGCCTTTCATTAATTCGCAGATGGATTAGACGACTGACAATGCATTAAGTTGCTTCCCTTGTACACCAACTCTTCCACATTCTGTTCCCAAAACTTTTACTTACTCATGATCTGCCTTTGCCGCCGTTATTTCCTGCTTCTCACTCAGGTTCCATTTAGCATCTGACTTCTGACCCATCGATTACAGGTACTACTCGCATTGAGACAATCGTCACTCTCCGCTCACTTAAGTAATAGCATATCTAGTTTCACTGTACACTTTTTCTTTAGTGGAGTTGTCGAGGTTATTAATTAAACTTTGAAAAGCGCATATGACTCGTTAACTAATGCAGGCCAGCTGCTGGCATATGTATCCAAGAACTGCATCCAGTTATCAAACCCCCTGAAGTTCTTGCAACGAAGAGATAATGACAGGGGAAGTGCTGAAATTCTACCCTACTGTAGTGTTCCACATACTTCCTCCTATAGACAACTAATGAATGCGATAGCATCCCCAAATTTACTGTAAATAAATGTTTAAAAATTTTTCATGTTCGGAAAAAAAGAACCACCACCTGCTGGATTAATGGCTTACTGCCCCAACTGATTAGAATTCAAAAGAATTTCAGTATTTTTTGGTGAGAATGTTGAACTCTAGACCACCACAGAGCTAAGCTCTTTCTTGTGAAACATTGCTTGTACGAATGACCATCTGACCAGAGATACTTCCTTTCCCAGGAGGTTGTATTTGCCAGCTTCCGCATTGACCACACTAGGCTCACAAACAGCCACTGCCTTGATCGCAGTTTGCCCAGATTCTTCCCAGCACTTGACAGAGTGTCGGGGAACAAGTTAACTAGTCTCGTAGATTCAATTTTTCTTACTTTTCATAACACCATATGTTTTTCTCTACACACTGAGGTTTAGCCATGAAATTTAACTAACCTCCTTATGTTTTAAGAAGCTTAATCTAATCCTACACCTTTTTTTTTTTGGCATGACTTCCAAGTTGGTTCATCACTTAGGACTGGAAGACCTATAGCGAACCCAAACTGTGTCTTGATAGTTTTTTGCTAATTTTAAGTAGGTATATATATATATATATATATATATATATATATATATATATATATATATATATATATATATATATATATATATATATATATATATATATATATATATATATATATATATATATATATATATATATATCAAATCAAATCAAAATCCATCCCCAGGAAGGGTTATTAGCCCTGTCAGTAGGAATTCTTTTGGAAATGGACAAATATAAGTCCCTAATTCATAATAGGATGTTATACCTTTTTTTTTATGCAAAACTAAGCGAAATTCCAGTATGGATGTTGGTGGTTTGTCGTGATCCCGGACCCTATTTCCAATATTGACCATAGCTGTAGGAATTATGACCTTATTATCTTGATAAATGGAAATAACCTCTGCACCATTATATAAACCTGGTCACCAAAAATGCGTACATAATCCCTTTTACATGGTGGTAATTGGGCCGGCAGAATACCATGACGGAATATCCTTCATTGTTAACTTGTGGCATAAGACAGTCTAGATCATATCCTTGGATGGTGTTCTCCGCACATAAACTAGACAAGAGGTTGGGAATAATGTGAATGTCGATTCACCTCACAAAAGGACTGTCTTCCATTATACGGCAGTCCAATCCTTAAGAGTGTTACACCACTTTCTACATTCTGACATCATTGTCGTTTACAAAAGATTTGGCGACTGTAGTACGCCCATAAATATTCAGACTTTTGAGTTCCCTTCTCATTATTTTTGTGCTAACAGAATTTACAAGACTAGTATTCAGCTTCTGAGTACTTTTGCAACTGTTATTTTATCTTTGGGTACAATCCTCCTCAATGCTCGTCTATCTTTTCCACCCAATTTTGACTTATGTCTACGCTGGTATTTTCTCTGAAGCAAATGGAGTGGAGTGAAGAAACTTCAAAATCACAAAAAAAAAAAAAAAACAATCTTTTAGAAGCTTGTTTAGAAAGAAAAATAATGTGATCCTTCCAAGAAAGGTCCCGAGAACATATAGGACAGATAAAGGTTTGAGTTTGTGTTTTCGAAGATGTTATAGTTGTGTAGAATATGTCGAGTAGAAAGATGGATGACTGAGTTTTTGAGGTACTGAAAACAATTATGTTGTCTCTGCTCCATAATGAAATTCAAGAACGATCAGAGGTTAGTTTCTCCAGGGCTACCCTCCTAGCGATAATCAATTGCCGTTTAGTGGGATGGGCTTCAAAATGAAATGATTAATGGAGGGTATAGTTATCGGCTTAGGAGTGGATTATTAATGAAGTAGTAGAGAGAAAGTCATTGATAAAAAAAATATTTGGTGATAGAACAAGTATCTGAGGGACACCACTATTAACAGAATTAAAAGATGAACGGTGGACGTCTACAACATCTGTTATAGAACGACTGGAAATCGGACACACGACAACTGAGAGAAGAAAAGATACCGAAAGAGGGAAGTTTAGAAATCAAAGCTTTGTGTCATGCTCAATTGAAGCCTTTTTGATATGTCTTGTACCACAGCAAAAGATTCATAGAAACACCATAAAGCAGAGTACCAAGAGTCAGAGAAAAGACAGATCACTAGTAGAGTATTCCTTACGAAATGTGACACTCCTTCTTTACTCTATTCGAAATAAATGCAGTTGATATTTCTTTACTTAAATTCAACATTAATTAAAGTGAAGTATAAATATGAATTCAAAGTTAAAATTAAAGTAAATACAATAACAGAGAATGACAAGCATAGAATTTGCAATATTAACACAAAATTTATGTGAGTGCATGACACTTCTCATGCTGCGAGGGCTACGCTTTGGTGGAGGAAAGGAAAAGGAGAATTACCTCAAGCACATGCCAAAATAAGACCTATAGAAAAGATATTGTGTGCCAAAGTCACGTGGTAGATACAGAGGGTCATGGAAGTTTGAAAGTAGGGACAATTTATTAGTATTTTCGTCTTAAACTCCCATACTGCTGAAACTAATCTTTTAGCCATAGTGACTGAAAGTATAATCAAAATAATTTTGATTTGTCCAAAAGACAGGCAGAGCTAGAGCCACCCCTCTCCTCCCCCCACAACCGCCTCCCAAATTAGGGAACAGTACTCTATACATGGTGGATAAGACCTTTCTATAATGGGAGTGACTGTTTGGAAGGAAAAATTCTCCCAACCTGAATAGAACTCCTATCTTCTTTGAAGCCGACCATGCAGAGCGGCAAGGTTGTAACTCTAGATGCAAAAGAGAAGGTAGATTTGAAACGAGTAAAAAAAATGAAGAGTTGAGTCATCGGCATAAGAATGAATGAATTTAGAAGTGCTGCCGAGATCATTAATTAAGAGTAAAGTTGAAGTTATAACAGAACCTTGAGGAACACCACAATTAACAGGATAAGATAAAGGGGTCTCTTCATCAACAAATACTGATATGGAACAATCTGAGAAAAAACTAAACATGAGTAAGTAAGAGAAGGAAGGGAGCTTAGAAAGAGAGTAGTGACACTGGGCATAAACCGTCAAAAGCTTTGGATATCTCAAGCGCCATCCCTAGAGGCAGATCCTAAAATAGTGATATAGGGGAATGTCACCAGTAATCAAAAGTCATACTGATGATTTAAGAGAAGGAAATGAGATTCCAGATAATCCGGGAAATGAAAGTTGAGGAGGGTTTCAAAAATTTTATACAGAATACAAGTGAGAGTTTAGGAATATAGTTAAAAGGTTTAGAATGGCTCAATTTCTTTGTAATCAACTTTAAATATTCGCGCTTCTAGCATAGAGAGAAAGTATTAGTATCAAGGCATAGAGAATAGTTTGTAACAAGGACAGCTTCTAGATCAGACGCGCACACCCTCAAAATTCGCGGAGGAATGAAATCCATGATCTTAGGACCTCATGTGTGATTACAGGTAGAAACATAGAACACCTGAGAGGAGGAATAAAATGAGGGATGATAAGATCGTCCAGGGAGGAATTAGTTTCAAAAAGAGAGTTAGCTACAATACTGTCATAAAGATATGAGCGGAAAGGCAGATGTACTGAAGTTATCTTAGAGATGTTTTTGGTAAGGGCCAGAAATTTTTATCAGTAGGAGAAAAAAGTTTACTCATATTTTGATGTTACCATTAGGGACCGACCTAGGCTGGAATTTTGCCGGGGCCGGAGCTCTGGCTGGGGTTGCTAAAATTTGTAAAGAGGTCAAAAAGCACTGAAATTTTAGGTTAAGAAAATTAGATTTAATTATAAGGAAGGAGTAGAATTGTCAACATTCACTTAAATTAATGATTTTATGCATTTTTCAGAAAATTATAGATGTTGTATAATAAAAGTTTGAAAAAACTACAAAAATTTTTATTTTATTTTTCTGATTAAGAATGGTTATTCAACAGCTTTACTTAGGTAAGACCCGAAGTTGAAGATTGAAAAAATGTAAGATATAAAATTATCAATATAACCTATATTTAAACACAGTTATTTAATTGCTGTGTATAAAATTTGTATCATTTAGCCACATTATTTCAAATTATTTTGTTTATACTTTCTGTCGCTATGGCTAAAAGATCAGCTTCAGCAGTATGGGAGTACTTCACAATGTTTCAGGATAAGCTCGAAATAGGTAAATGTAACATCTGCAATCTGAAAATTAGAAGAGTACCTCCGAGTGTTCCAAGTAAAAAATTTTCAATCAAATCTTTATTGGGGCATCTAAAATCAAAACACAAAGATGAATATTTACTAGCAGAAGAGGAGCTGTCAAAAGAAAAAGAAAATATTGAAAAAGCAAAATCTTAGTTTTCTTATATTTTGTTTGATTTAATCCACTATTAAAAAGTATAATTTACAATTTTAACCCCGGCTGGTAAACCCCGGTTTTCCCTGATTATTAACCGGGGCCGGGGTCTAAAAATGGCTGGAGTTTGCCGAGACCGGGGCCCCGGTCAGTCCATAGTTACCATATACGAAAGGATTCGAATCCGGATTCGGATTCGCCCGTCACTGATGGGAACCAACAATTTTTCCTCTTTGAAGTTCTGTAAGATTGGACATTTCTCACATGTATCAGTTACCAGCACAGACTTATGATCACAGAGTAACAGATGTTTCCTGCTTACCACATATGACACACGAGAACCTATGGCTCCTCTCCAATTTCGGTAAGTTGACTGGTTCACTTAATATTTTTGTCCTACTGTGAAAGATTACTGCAAGAGGCAGAACATTGACTTCAAAGTCTTTTTGTTTTTAGATAATGCTCCTGGCCATCCTACTTCTCTCAACGATCAAAATGAAAATGTCATAGTCATATTTTTGTCGCTCAATACAACCAATGGATCAAGGAACAATAGCAACATTCAAACCTTTTTATCTCCAAAGAACATTTGCACAAGCTCTTAAGGCAACAGAAGGGGAAACCAAATTTCCGTATCAGAAATTTGAAAAAAATACGACATACGACAAGCAATTTAAAATATTCAGATGTCATGGAAAGAAATCACAGAATCTAACATGCCATCTGTTTGGAACCATACCCTACCTCACTGTACAAATGGCTTTATAGGTTTGAGAAACACCGACATAATTATTGATAAAATTAATTTGATAGCGAAGGATCTTGGCTTTGATGAAGTGAATTGTGCAAATGTTCATGAATTAATTGATTCACATGCACAAGAATTAAGTGAAGATAATCTTCTTCAATTGGATGAACAGCGTGCAGATGAAGATAACGAAAATGAGCAGACAGACAGGCAAATTATTTTTTAAATATACACCCTCATCTCAGAATTTGCTTATTTTTGGTGTACATGGTTGTTTTAATCCCTGAATTCATTTCTGAAAGTTATAGATCAAATGTACTGACCTCGGTGATTTTGAGGTCATTGGCGATGGTCACCTGCTTTCGATGTCTATAACTTGAGTAATACTAGTCATAAATTTATAATTTTTACATCTTTAGAATCGGAAAAGATCAAGGAATGCGAATATACAAGTTTTATATCCAAAATTTTTTAATTTTTTTTTAAATGTTGACCAACATTTGAGGTCACGATTTAACCTCTTTCTCATTCGCTGAGAGAAAAAGTTATAGATGCAAAAAATGAAAACGCATTCATTTGCTATAAGAATCAGCAATAAAAACTTTGAGTATGCTTTTGTTTGGGACTTAATGGAACATATGTTGAAGTTGAATTTTAATATTAGACCACATTAAAGGTATATACATTTAAAATTTTTGGATGTAATTCAATTGACAATTTTGATTGAATAATTTAATTATTTGATTTCACAAGATAACAATTATTTGGGGCAAAAAATTTTTTTATTAATATTGTTAGGGGAATAAGTATTTTACCTCTAAGAATATTCAGACTTTATGCATTAGTGTTTGAATTTAGGATTGCCATTTCTAACGCTTTTAAAACATTTTGAGACTACTGCTACTTGAAATATGTACTGTAACCTTGTGCCTCCCTTTAATGAAGGAGGAGACATTATTGCCAATATGGAATCTCCAGAAACAGAGCATGTATCTTTCCTTGTGGGAAAATTATATGACCTGATTTCAAAGGTAGCAGAAAAAGCTCTAGAAAGTAGACAAAGAAATCATCAAATTCCTCATTATATTCCTCAACAATTCCAAACCATATTTTCTTGTCATAAACACAACCAACATATTGACCCACTTTTACATCTGTAACTTGTACAGCATTATGTACAGTGTCTCCAGGTGTATGGATGATCCTTTTCAATTCCCATTAGAGGAGCTTGAAAACAAAAAAACTATTAGTTCCTCTGTATTTTTAGGAACAAATCTATGAAACTGTCTAGTTTCAGGAATAGTACAGACGTCTGCAAATATGTGCTTTAACTTTCTATTGGATTCTTCTAATTCACGTTTAGAAACAAAGAAATACTTGATATTTGAACTCTAGCTTTCTCCACAAAAACGAAACATGTCTTCAGGTGTGAGAATTTGCCCTGAGGTAGTTCTCTGCAAACTGGCTCGTGCAGTAGCTCTTTTTATTGTTCCTCCAATTCCATCACTTGCAGACTTGCCATGAGAAGTAGCAAAGAAGTTCCACTCACAAGTCAATCCATAGTCTTCGTTATGATAGCAGAGGTTTTTAAAGTTGTATTTGTTTTTATACTGGCCTACACAACCATCGGAAAAATTGTGTATTTTCTTTAAATTGGGTAGACATACTTTGAGATAAGGAATAAGCTTTAAAATGAATGTGTGAACCATAACTGTATTGTGCTTTGTTGAATCAGAAAGGAAGCAGAAGCTCTTATGGCAGAGTTTATGTGAACCATTTGATTTGAAATAAACAATGAAAGGATGTACTGTACATTGGAAATTTTCGTAATGGAAACCCTGAGCTGCCTCTTGGACTAGGAATGAATAGTTTTCTGAAAAGTCTCCAACAAACCACTGCTTCACTGTGGAATGGCAAATTTTCTTTTGTCCTTAAAATAATGAGCTTGCTTCTGAGCTACAAAGTGATGTCGAGCCAATATTGCAATTTTCCTACTGAGTGATGTAAGGAATTCCTAAAGTATTTTCACTTCAGTAATCATGGTGCATCGATCAGTAGTCACCCACTGTTTGTACGAGATTTCTTCTAAAGCTGATTGTACACTATCAAGTAATTAAAGAAATGCCTGCACACCTCCTTCTCTGGGACAATCTTTACAAGTCATCATCATGCACTCTTCTCTTTCTGAATTACAGACACTGTAGTCCATAAGATCCTTATATGTATGCCCTTTTTCTCCCAATGCAGCCAGTTGTCACTTTGGGTTCTGATGATATGTGCAAACACGGACACAGTGAGTGCCACCATCACCAGCCAGCACTCAATATGATGATCGTAACTTTGCAAACGTTGAAAATCCTACTTTGGGATTTGTGTCATTATTCTTGTATAACTCGTACAGCTCTTTCAAATTTCCAAGAATCAATCTGTTTTGAACTTTACATGATTGCCCTTCTGAATTCCTAACTGTTAAACAATCTTTTTGCCCAGGGCACATTCGGCTTACCTCATCTGATTCATAAAATTCTTTAACCAATAATTTCTCTTTATTAGAGATCACCTTACCTTTACTCATTGAAGGAACTTCTGGTATGATCCCATATTCTCTTTTAATGCTTCGACTTCTTTTCACCATATAAATACTGGTTTCAAAAAATTTAACTGTATGTTTAATAGTATATGGTGATAGGGTTAGAATTTGTATCTTGCGTTTGTAGTTGTCACATTCATTGAAAAGAAGCTTTTAATTCTTGCATTATTTTTTCAAGCATGACCTTATGAACATTTTTTTTTTTGAAGATGAAGTTTCTTTTATCTTTACTCCATAACTTGCTTCCAAATTCTTTTTCAGTTGTTGATTGCCTAGTTTTAGTTTTTGTTCAACCTTCAGTTTCTTTTGGCTAGATTTCAGACCTTCTGAAAAAAATGCAGAAATGTCTAATTAATAAAATTTTCCTGGAAAAAAATTATAGAACTTTTGTTTTCAAGCTTTGTAAATTAATAAAATATTTTTTAGATTAAAATGTGACCAAATTTAAAGACTCATGATATGCTTCAAAATCAGTTGATGATGTTAGTTTACAAATTTAACTATGATATACAATTGAATTTACATATAAAGAAATATTATTTGGGCGAAACAGTTTTAATCTGAACTTCAGAAACTACTGTCTATACTGCAATTATTACTTTCTCTCGATATATATATATATATATATATATATATATATATATATATATATATATATATATATATATATATATATATATATATATATATATATATATATATATATATATATATTATATATACTTTATTGGTGTTTGAGCCAATAAGGGTAGAAGTTTCTGAATATTTATATCTGCTTTTTTTTCGTCTTCAAAGCTGGTACTAGAGCTCCCCTTTTCAAAAGAACTATCTTCACTTAAATTAATGTTTAATTCAAAACCAACATATTCTTGACCTTCTATTTTTTTATGCAATTAAGGCATAAGTAAGAACCTTTATTCACTTTAATAATTTCATCATCATTTTGTACAAATCATCACCTGACAATTTTCTAATATATTTATATATTTTCCTCATGTTTTCTTAGTGGGTCGGCACAATATGTACAATGGTGAATCATTTTATTTTTATTTTGAAATTTTGAAAAACTTTAAGTTTAATAATATAGATATATACTTCAAAATCTGTAAAAAAAAAATAAAAATAAAAAAAAATTTGTCAGTTAATAAAAGCAAATTATATTAACTTTAAGACAAATAATAAAATTTGACTGGAATAGTTTAATTAAAACCTAAATTAGGATAAAGTATAAGCATGCTCAAAGTTTTTATTGTTGATTCTTATAGCAAATGAATGTGTCTTTATTTTTTGCATCTATAACTTTTTCTCTCCGCGAATGAGAAAGAGGTCAAATCATGACCTCAAATGTAGGTCAACATTTAAAAAAAATTAAAAATATTTTTTGGATATAAAACTTGTATATTCTCATTCCTTGATCTTTTCCGATTTTAAAGATGTAAAAAAATATAAACTTATGACTAGTATTACACAAGTTATAGACATGATGACCTCAAAATCACCGAGGTCAGTACGTTTGACCTATTAGTCAGATTGACCTATAACTTTTAGAAATGAATTCAGTCATCAAAACAACCCTATATACAAAAAATTAACAATTTCTGAGAGATGAGGATGTACTGCACTGGTTGATATCTCAGAGAATTCCCTATATATATATATATATATATATATATATATATATATATATATATATATATATATATATATATATATATATAT
>SEYY01000113.1:128350-131428 GCA_009176605.1 Armadillidium nasatum
GGGAATATTCATTATTGGATTATTGGGCGAGTTATGTATTTTTTGCATTCATGTAAAATTTCTGTAGTGCCAAAATTTTGGCACTTCAGTGGCATTCCTTTTTGTTTATTAAACTTTTTTGACCGATGAAGCCCAAATTTTCAGACACTACTGGAAGAACCTATCTAAAAAATTATTAGACACTTTTTTAAATTAGGTCCCTAAATAAAAGATAGTCAAAATAGTTTCGACAAAATTTTTGAAAAAAATTTCATTTATCAAAAATTTTTCCAAATTATTTTGGTCGTACCTTTTTTCCTTGAAATATATATCAAAAACTTGTTTTTAAATAAATTGAAGACAAGGTCTTTATGGAGTAAATAAAAGAAAATTAGGCCACTTCAGTCAAATGAAAAAAGCTATATAAAAGAGAAAAGGTTGGAAGAAATTTTTATATTCACAACGCATCATTTTTTTAGTCACCAGAGTTTTGTCGCTTGACCGATCTGGCCCAAACTTTCAGGAACACTGCACAAAGACTATATCTAAAAAAAAGTTATTTGAGAAATTTTTATGCGTATCCCAAGAAAAACAGCTAAAATATTTTTAAAAAATAAAAAAAAAAAGTTTTTCCTTTCAAATTTTTTTTTTGAGTTATAACATTTTTCTAGGGATACATTAATAAACCTGAACACTATTTGTTAAGACAAGGTTTTTCTACAGTGCTCCTGAAAATTTGGGCTAGATCGATCAAACGGAAAAAAAATTTTGAAAAAAAAACGGAAGTTCTGTGATTTCGGAAACTATTGATAATACTGAAATTTTACAAGAATTCAAAAATGCGTAAGTCGCCCAATTATGAGCTGACCCATAGTTGTATTTTGGTACCTTCAAAACTTAAATTTTCTTTCCAAAACATGGTTAAAGCCATTTTTTTACCGTTTTTAAATTTTTGAGATGAAAATTCGAATTATCATCGAAATTTTTTTGTGGCAAAACCATATATAGATCTCAAATATAAAAACATTACCACAGAATATTATATATAATATATTATATATTATTATATATATATATAATTATATTATATATATATATATAGTATATTATATATATATTATATTATATTATATATATATAATTATATATATTATATATATATTATCATATAATATAATATTAATATTATATATATATATAAGTAGTAGACCTGGCGCTTTCCGGGGTGCCAGATTTAACTACTTTCCGAAAAATCTGCCAACCTGTCCCAAACGGGACTTTGATTTGCAATTCAAATCACTCCGCTCAAATTGACCTCACGCTCTTTCCTGACACCATTTTGGGTGTTCAACCCATTGAACTTGGCCTCAAGTCAGGGGAAGTTTGCAAAATCGCTGCGTTCACCTCACTATTTCCTGACTATATTTTTTGCGGTTCAATCCGGCTGAAATGGGTTCGAATCTGAGGGTCCGGGAGTCCGTGTGGGTCCGTGAACCATATATTTATATATTATAATTATTATATCATATATATATATACTATATATATATATATATATATATATATATTCCGTGTAATTAAAATTTTATTAATGATTTATTTTTTAGAAATTGTGCGAACTTTTTTTGAGCTGTTTCGTATTAATTCTGACAAACATATAATAAAGAGGGATACAAGAATATACATGAATCTAATTAACAATTAAAGGGATTACAGAATTTTTAAGAAGGTATTCATATGAAATTGTATTTTTCAATCCTGTATAGAAATTCGGATCCGGACCTGGATTAGAAGCTTAGAATCCGGATTCGGCATCTTCGATCCGAATCCGAATCTGAACCCGTGTGTGTATGAATTCTCGAATCTGAATCCGAATCCGAATCCGGCACCTTGGAATCCGAATCCGAATTCAGACTCGCCCATCACTGAATATATATATTATAATATATAATTAATATATATATTTTATAATATATATACTATATACTATATATTAAATATAAATTATAATATATATATATATATATATTATAATATAATATATATATATATTGCTCACGTTGCACTGGCAATAAAGGTTCTGCCGAAGTGCAGTCATCAGTGACCTTTGTATAACTTGTTCCGACGTTTGGTACAATTTTTTTGTACACTTATTATAGACATGAAAATTAATTATATAATATATATAATATATACTTTATATATATACTATATAATTATATATATATATATAACTATTATATATATATATTATATTATATATACTTATTATATATATTATATACATATATATAAACTCCCTTCCTTGGCGTAGAAATCAACAGACACAATAACTTTTATAACACATCAGTTCATCGAAAAAAGACAAAAACCGCAAGGCACCAATTACTATAGCTTTAGTTATTCAAAATGCAAGATTAATAGTATTTCCACTATGATTCTAAGAGCCCATGCACATAATTCCACTTTCACCACATTCCATCTTGAATTGTGCACAATTTCCAAATTTTTTAAAAATAACAGTTTCCCAAGAGATACCATTTCCAAACAAATAAGTCTATGTTTGGATAAAATATATTACCAACTATCTCCCGTTCTATCAGCTTCAAAAAAAAAAAAAACTTGCAAATTTTAAATACCCGTACATTGGCTTCCACAGTTCTCAGCTAGCCAAAGACATCAATCATCTCATTGATCGCTTCTATCCCTTCCTACAGCGTCGACACTCATTCACTAATAATCTCACTATTGGATCTTTCTTTAAAGTTAAAGAGTCTCTTCTTCCACTGCTACATTCCTGTTTAGTCTACGAATACAATTGTTCTTGTGGTTCACAAGACGCCTATGTAGGCTCCACAATAAGGCGACTCAGGACTAGCGCGTGGGAGCATATGTGCGTCAGCCCGAGAACTTTTGCCACATTATCATCCAAACCCACCTCTGCCATCAGTTCACACACTCTTAGATGCCATTCTTCTGAATAAATTTAGAATACTCTCCAAAACCAACAGGTCAGTCTTATATATTTTAGAAAATCTCTACATTAAACAAATGCAGCCATCACTAAACTCGGAATCTTCTTTATACCCCTTATTGATT
>SEYY01000114.1:0-18818 GCA_009176605.1 Armadillidium nasatum
AGGAGACAGTGATAAGAAAGCACTCGGAAGAGACCCAGATGGGATAGTTTGACAGTTAGGAGATGATTAGAAGTTTAAAAAGGTCAAAATGTTGGGTTTATCTAAGACGATCAGGGATATATTAGTAGGGAGCTGCACCCACTACTCAAGGTCATTTGGGATGGAGAATTGAAAGGCACGTTTATCACCTTCTGTATCATGAAAACTTGAAGAAAGTCATTGGCGGTGGTGAACATTTAAATCACTTAATATAATAATTTCTGAGAAAGGAGAGGAAGAGAGAATGTTCTCTGTTTTGGAGTTTAGATAGTCAAAGAATTTAGGATAGTCAGTAGATTAGGAGATAAATAAGCAGAACAAATGAATTTAGATATAGAATGACAAGAGAGCTCTAGCCACAAGATGGAAAATTCAGAAGACTCCAGCTTAGAGACACGAGAGTAAACAAAATCGTAGCGCACATATGCATATGAACCTCATTTGGCTGAAAATTGAAGATAGTGGCAGTAAGAGGAAACAGGAAATGGTTTGCTATCAGAAATGCTCCAACACGTGAGTTTCTGTCAAGAATAATAGGTTAGGTCTAAAAGGAGAGAGCTGGTGTTCAACAAATTGGAAATTGTATTGAAGACTGCGAATGTTGCAGAAATTAATGAAGAAAATAGACCATGCATTATATCTAATCTTAACATAATATTTCATGACACAATTATTTGTTAATTCAGACCCCGGCCAAGACCTCAGATCTGGCCCTGATCGGTCCCTAATTCCTTATCCTCCTTGTATTCCTCATTAAGGATCTTCTCTCAGTCGTTTCTACTATCCTTTCAAGTTGCTTAAAAGTTTTTGTTACTTTTTTCATTTTAAATATTGTAAAAAGGTTCCTTTAAAGCAGCAGAATTCTGCCTCATTTTCATTAATAACTGGAGTCTAGAAAACATGGTTGTTTTCAATACTTCAAAAACGTTTCCTTTTTATTTTCTTCTGGAAGCATTCATCAATTCCTCTATAATCTAATTTAAAAACATCCTGATGTAACCATCAACTTTCCATAAATTTTTTTTGTTATTTTTTTCTTCCAATCTCTATTGGTGGAATCATTTTGTTTGTCACTAAAAAAGTTCTGAAAGGTTAGTTCTAAGGGATCTTCTAAACCACTTGTACACCAACTCGGTTAATTGCTCTTATGTACGGATGATTTCTGTAATTGCATAGTGTGGTATACACTGCTCTTCTGATCTTCCCCTTAGTGAACACTGCTCCTCTGGTCTTCCCCTTAGTGAACACTGCTCCTCTGGTCTTCCCCTTAGTGAACACTGCTCCTCTGGTCTTCCCCTTAGTGAACACTGCTCCTCTGGTCTTCCCCTTAGTGAACACTGCTCCTCTGGTCTTCCCCTTAGTGAACACTGCTCCTCTGGTCTTCCCCTTAGTGAACTCTGATCTTCCCCTTAGTGAACACTGTTCTTCTGATCTTCTCCTTCTACGAGAACTTGCTTTTTTTTCTTCCCACAAAGTCTCATTCTTCGCTGTCCAGTTTTTTGACCTCTAATTTATTCTCTTTTTTAATTTTCTTTTAGTGATTTTTGTAACTTATTTTGGAGTTAAATTTTTTTGATTTTATTATATATATATATATATATATTATATATATATATTATATATATATATATATATATATATATATATATATATATATATATATATATATATATATATATATATATATATATGAATGGAAGTCTAAGATTTCCAGTTGGTAAGCGTGTTCTTATTTTACAGGAATCAATTTGGTTTATCATCATATTTTTAAAATATTTATTCCATTTCTTTAGTCCATTACAAATATTTTTTTGCACAGAAGCAAAAACCAAAGAAATTAAACTACAATATATATATATATATATATATATATATATATATATATATATATATATATATATATATATTATATATATTTATATATATATATATATATATATATATATATATATATATATATATATATATATATTATATTATATATATATCCCTTGACAGCATACCCACATTGTAGTGGTGAGGGAGCCCAGGTACTATTCGGGAATGGTACCTGCTAAATGTATGCTAGTAACAGTTCTTTTCTTTCCATTTGTTTGTTTTTTTTCTTACGATCTTATTCCTATATTATTATTATTTTATTATTTTTATTTTTGTTACTTTTTATTTGTTTTCTTATTCTTCTCATATTTTTTGTATTGTTGCCCATTTTATTCATGTTATTGTTATTAAACTTCTCACTCATTCTTCTCTTTTTTCTCTCTTTTATTTACATACGCCGTTATGTATGTAAACTTTTTCATTTATGTGTGATGGTTATGTGCCCACCGATGCCTCTTTTTCTTTTGGAAGGCAAATCCTATTGCCACTTGCGTTGTTCGGAGTGTGGATTGCACCATCCCAGTTAGTAATCCAGCTCATGTGACCCTGCATCAGATTTGGTTCTTTTTCCGTGGCTCCTCTGGAACATCTTTAATAAGAGAATCCTCGCCGCTCAGAGCTCTCCTATGGGTTCAAATCTCACGGGTTCGACGCTCATGAAGGAGGACCATTTAACCTTAATACAAATATGGATTCTATTAATTTGCCTCTTAACTCTATGGATACCTTTTGGTAAAACCCTGCAGTGATCGTTGGCACGCGGATTTTGGAATTTCCTCAGAACTTTAATGCCAGGAATTCCTCCCCTTTGCCTAGATGGCCTCTGCGAACCGCCAGCGTTACCTCATACGGTAAGCCCTAGACATCCCAGTGCTCGGACAGTGGGAACAGCCTCGACAGGGCGCCCTCTGTCATTGTCGTTCTTGCATATTTACTTCTCATGTTGCAGTCGTTCTGGCAGAAGTGTTAGACGTGTGATCAGACGGTGGATAAGGTGAGGGTACATAAAACCTTTCATTGACGAATGGTCATCTACTCACAGGCGCAACCGACAACAGGAGGTCGTCCTCACGCATCTCCACATTGTCCACACCAACCTTACGCACAGCTACCACATGTCTCGGAATCGTTCTCCCTCTTCTCAGTTCTGCCATCTGCACAATAATAATAATAATAATTGTAGAGTTACACACGTAAATTTGCTTTTCACTATTGTTAAAATTTGTTTGACAAAAGAAATTTTTCAAATAGTAATTATTTTACTTTTAATAAGTATTTTTGTAAAGCACATAAAGTTTATGCTAAATACATTAATTTTTTTATTTGTTTTGTACAGACACTACTTGGCGATGTTGGTGAGGCAGAAAAAGGTTCCAAAATGAAAAGTACTTCAAAAAGCAGAACCCAATCAGTAACACGTGATCAAAGCCCTAAAGAGAGTCATCTGGAAAACCTCAGTTGCAGATTTTGTAAATTTAGTTTTAAAAGCAAAGATAAGTTGAAAATCCATTTAAAGACACATGAAAAAAGGAAGTTTAAATGTGCCCATTGCAGTTATGAGGGTAATTCTAAAGATTTGTTAAAACGGCATTTGTTAATTCACAGCAATGTCAAATTGTTTAAGTGTTCAGAGTGCTCCTATGAATGCAATCATAAAGGAAATTTAAAAAGACACATGCTTATGCACGGAAATGTAAAGTTATTTAAATGTTCTGAGTGCAGTTATGAATGCAATCAGAAAGGAAGCTTAAAAATTCATTTGTTAAATCATGAAAATAAAAAGTTATTTAAATGTTCAGTGTGTAGCTATGCATGTAATTGGAAATCAAGATTAAAAACACACATGATTACACATGGAAATATCAAGTTATTTAAATGTTCCAAGTGCAACTATGAATGCAATAAGAAAGGAAACTTAAAAAGTCACATGCTTACACATGGAAATGAAAAGTTATTTAAATGTTCTGAGTGCAGTTATAAATGCAATCATAAAGGAGACTTAAAAAGACACATACTTACACATGGGAGCGTAAAGTTATTTAAATGTTCTCATTGTTCCTATGAATGTAATCGGAAAGGAAGCTTAAAAATCCATTTGTTAAATCATGAAAATATAAAATTATTTAAATGTTGTGAGTGTAGCTATGCATCTAATTGGAAATCAAAATTAAAAAGACACATGATTATACATAGTTCTGAATTAAAGAATAGAAATATCATTAAATAACTTAATTGAATTGAACTATTAAGGGAATTAACAAATAAATAAGTTTTTTCTTAGTGGCTGTAATTCTTACATACTTTACTTTTATTATTAAAATTAAATAGCTTTTATTCCACCAACATAAAATTGAAAAGTAATTAAAATAAAATGTAAATAAGACAATTGCTGAAGCAGTTCAATCTTAATTTGATTCATTATTTTATATTTGGCTTATTATTTATTATGATGGTGGAAATACAAATATAAATGATAATATTACATAGGGCAGGACAGAGAGAAAGACAGCTACTCTTACTTAGGCCTTTATTTACATGTATATCACATATTACAAGTTCGTGCTACAATACACGAGATAGAATCAATAGAAAGAGAATTCAAATATTATTACTTGGGTATTCTACATAATGGAATATAGTCTTTATTGAATAGTAACAAAGAAAATATTCCTACAGTATTAATAGTCCATATACTTTAGGTAAACTCTAACAGAACCAATTAATTATGTTTGTAACTTTAAATTAACTTCCAATTACAAAAAAGTTATAATGAGCAAAATAATTAAATTTGTTTGTTTTACTTAATTTTAATTAAAAAATACCTAAAGCTAACTTGGTAATTACTAACAAAAAAAAAAATAAGTAAACTTTTTAAAGTTACAGAATCAAAAAACAAAAACAAAAATTAATTTGCAAAGAAATGTTTTAAAAGTGTTTATCCTTGGGTTAAAATTGTAATGTTAATTATTTAAGTTTTATTATTGAAAATTTAAATAAAAAATAATTATCCATGTTGAGTTTTTTCTTGGGTGTTTATAAGTGTAAATTTAGATTTCATTTCAAATTTTAGTTCTACGAGCAAAGTTAATTTGGTTAAAATGCCATTTAAAAATACATAATGAGAGGCTCCAATTATAATTTTTTTAAAAAATTTTTGACCGATTATAAAATTTGCAACTCATATTTATTTCAAAACTCTGAAAAAAACTTAATTTCTGACGTTTTACTGTATCTAAAACGGTTTGAAAGTTTGTCAAATTTCCCCTGGATAGATGGAAAAGAATAGAAGTGAAAGCCACTGCATGTCCAATTGACCTCAAAATTGAACTCTATATCCACAATTCCAATAGATTATAAATTTTGCACGTTGTGGTTTTTAATATCTGATTTAGAAAAAAAAAGTTATATGCTCTTCAACTTCCGATTTTTTAAAAAGTTTTTGAAAATTTACCCTTTCGTCCGGAAAAAAAATAAAAAACTGCACCTTCAACGTTTTTACTTTTTGGTAGTTGCTTAGAGGAGTAAGTACAAAGCTACAACTTTTTCTCGATACATTATTCTTCGCTCTTTGCTGTTTTCAAGATAAAAGATCCTTAAAATTTTGACATTTTTTTAATTTAATTTTGACTATCGTAGTTATAGTCATAAATCGAATATAGAAACACATATTCTAATTAAGAGAAATTTAAACATTTAAATGTTGAGTATAACATGAAAAGAAATTTAAAGCATCACGTGTTTAAACATCGAAATAAAAAGTTATTTAAAAGTTTTTTCTGTGTCCATCTATGATCGAATGCAATAGAAATTCCTTTTCCAATTCAAATTTACTTACTCCTTCATTTATGAATTAAGATTTAAGATAAAATTACGATCACTTTCTTTTGTTTATATCTTTGCCATAAACGTATTTTAGCAATTGAAAAAAAAGAACCAAAGAGAATGGAAAGCTTTAGGGTAGAAATGTGCCACCATTCAGTAATCTACCACAAATTCTTTTTTTTCCAAAACTAATTTTCAATAATTCATATAATGAGACCAATTCACGTACATTTAATATTCTCAAAGTTCTGTCTTTATTTATTTATTTTCTAATTATAGAAATTAATGTTTTATTTTTCTAACTTTTTCTTCGTTTCTTGCATATTCAAAGCATTTAAAAGGTTTCTAAAACAATGCAAAATGTGCAAAGCTCTTTCGCCGTTCGGCCTTTTACTCATTACAAACATATGCATGAGTACAGCAAAACCACATGAAAAGTTGAAAGAATTTGGCGTCTGCCAAAGCTGGTAAATGAATGAAGGAAGACGTGCCCGTTGATATTCAGGTGCAGACGACACATCAAAAAATTAATTTATTCATGAATTACCTTTAAGAGATAAATACCTGTATGAAAGAATTTTGGAAGACCTGATTAAACTGCGAATAGAAATTGGTGATGTGGAATTGAAAGAACATATTCAAGGACAGAAGAATGCCATCTAAACGTCTCCGAGGATTCAAAATGAAATTACCAATTTATGTGGAATTGTCATTAAAAAAACATAATTGTTGCGGATGCAAAACAATTTAGTGTCTACTCCATATTGTCCGATGAAACCAGGCAGACAAAGAACAATTATGAATATGATTAAGGTTTTTCGAATTTGAAAAAATGACTTCGAGAAGAATTTTTTGGGTTTGAAGTTCTTGAAGGGATGGATGGTAAAACCATTGCCAAAACGATTGATTTGTTTCTAGAAAAATTAGGTTTGAATCCGAGTTGGTTAGCAATGGCAAGTAAAGAACCTAGAGTTCAAAAGAAATATGGAAAAATATATATATAAAAAAAGATTATATTTTCACTGTGTATAATTTGGTCATTAATAACCAATTTATTACATCAACTTTGAAGACAATAATTTTCCGCGGAACTCATGAAATGCTATTGACACAATAAAAGGAATAATAAACTTTTTCAGAGACTCGACACTAAGAAGAAAATACATTCTCAACTTGCATAAACTTTGTGAAACCCGTTGGACTCAAAAATATCATAATATTGCTATTTTACGTACAAATATGATAAAAATCGTTCAAGACTTAGGAATGCAACGACCCAAAAAAGTAAAACAGCTTTTCAATTACATTGATCGGCAACAAGACCAAGTTTCATAATTACCTCTTCTGTAATAGCCAAATATTCTGCTTTAGTTGAACCTGTAGTTAACATTATTCAAACAAAAATAGTGACCTTATGCAGTGCTTTGGTCATATCCAAAGAATTTTGAAAGTTGTCAAAAACTACCGCAAAACTGCTGATCAAATAATAATCCACCAATGTAATTACTGCTAAGTTCTTAGTAGAACATACACCACCTAGAAATGTACAATCCCAACAACATAGAGCAAATCATCCTGCTGAAAATTGGAAGCGTTCTGTATTTGTGCCTTTTCTTTACTCCCTTTCTTCGTCTTTAGAGACTAAATTTTCAGAAAACAACGTGCCAGCATTTAATCTTTTTCATCTGTTTCTTATAATAGGTGCTCCCGTAGACAATTTGGGTGAGAAAGTAAAATGCTTTTCAAAGTTTTATGATCTCGATATCAAAATTCATACCAAAAAGAGAAGAACCAGATGTAGAAAACTGACCAAAGAGAACTAAGCTCCAGAAGAAGTTTTTCGTCTAAGAAAAAAAAGAGAGAGAGAGAGAGCTTAGAATGGTGAGTCAATAAGTCACATTGTTATTCAAGAGAAGAAAAAATTATGAAATCAAAGAAAAATTTTTAAAATTTTTATTGAATAACATTTGAAAATAAAATTATAAATCAAATCAAGATTAAAATTAAATAAATTGAAAGAAAAGAAACAAAATTTCTTTCATTTAATTTTAAATAAGAAAATTGGACATAAAACTAATTTGTGAAGGAAGAAATATTTACAAAAAGGTCTTTGAAATAATTTTGAAATACAAATCAAGATTTGCAATTATAAATTATTAAAGATTTCTGCAAAGAAAATATAATTCAATTCTCATACTTAGTGAAAGAGGAATTTTTTTCCATTCTTCTTCCTTAATTAAGGGGGTCACAAAACCAAAATCATCCACATAAAATAAATGATCCTAAATTTCATTTTTCAATTACATCACAGTACATTCTGAGCACAATAACCGTGCACTTCTTGTATTATGCACAATATTGGGTACATTGTTTAACACTCACATTTGATAGTACAACATTAGTTATTCTCGTGCAGGTTTGTAACACCAACATTTATCTCACTACCTCAATGTTACAAAGTAATTTTAAATAGATTATAATGGCTCAGTTTCAATTTTGTTATTACACATTTTACTTTTCTTAATTTCTTTCTTTTTGCCTCAATCAATTACTTCTTATAATAAAATTTCAATTATCCTTCCACATAAGATTTCCCCCCCCCTCCCCCGTCAACATAATGCAATACCATTTAAATTCTTTTTCTTTACCTTTCTTCTTTGTGACTCTTTCATTATTACTCTTTATAACCCCAACTATATTTACATGTTAAATTATTCAACATCATATCTTTGAATGACTTGCTTTTAATTACTTTCAAAGTTACACTACGAACATTTAAATAATTTATTCTTTGTGTGTGTTCGCATGTGCTTATTCATGTGTCCTTTGTAATTACTTTCATATTTGCATTCAGAACATTTAAATAATTTAATATTTTCATGTGAAAGCAAGTGAACTTTTAAGCTTCCTTTATAATTACATTCATAGTTACAGTGAGAACATTTAAATAATTTTTTATTTCCGTGTATTAACATGTGTTTTTTAAGTCTACCTTTCTCATTACATTTATAGTCACACTCAGGACAGTTAAGTGATTTAATATTCGTATGTGTTAACAAGTGCTGTTTTAAGACACTTTTACGACTACATTCAAATTTGCACTCATTACATCGAAATAATTTAACATTTGTGTGCGTTAACAAGTGAAACTTCATGCTACCTTTATAATTACATTTATAGTCACACTCAGAACATTTAAACAATTTTATATTTGCGTGTTCTAAAATGTGGCTCTTCATGCTCCTTTTATCATTACATTCATAGGAACACTCACAACATTTAAATAACTTAATATTTCTATGTATTAACATGTGCATCTTCATCCTTTCTTTAAGATTACATTCATAGGTGCATTCAGAACACTTAAATAATTTTTTATCTGAATGTATTAACAAGTGTCTCTTCATACTTCCTTCGTAATTACATTCGTAGGGGCATTGAGAACATTTGAATAATTTTGTATTTCTGTGTTTTAACAAGTGAACCTTTAAATGAGATTTATGATTACTCTCATAGTGGCATTCAAAACATTTGAATAATTTTGTATTGGTGTGTCTTAACATGTGATTCTGTAAATTCTGTTTATAATTACCTTCATAGTTGCAATGTGAACATTTAAACTTTCTTTTACATTGTGACTTCAAATGAGTTTTAAATTCAACTTTGCTTTTAAAATCAATGTTACAATATTTACAACTTTCTTTTTTCAATCCATTTTCTCTATTCTTTTTCCTCTCATTTCTTGAAACTTTTTCTCCTTTTCTTGAAACACTTTTCACATTCAGTCTTCTTCCTCTGGGCTCAAGGCATGAAACATCAACAAAATTCTAAACAAAAAGTATATATATATATATATATATATATATATATATATATATATATATATATATATATATATATATATATATATATATATAATTTTATTAACTGCTGGTGATGTTATAATTTCGAGGAATCAAACCCGGGCCCAAAAGATGGAAGTCCGTTGTGTTGACCACTACTCCACTGATGGTTCAAAAGGAAATAATCCAGAACTTCTACTGACATATCTCGCTTAGTGAAAAGTCCCTTCAATATTTCCCCGACCACAACTTGGGCGTAGCGTCAACATGGACCAGGTTCTATCCTGAATATAAATCGCAGTGCAAATGTTATGATTTTGATAACCACTATAAAAAATAAACCGTGGAATCATTATTTATAATTTTATTAACTGCTGGTGATGTTATAATTTCGAGGAATCGAAATTCACTAGGCGAGATATGTCAGTAGAAGTTCTGGATTATTTCCTTTTGAACCATCAGTGGAGTAGTGGTCAACACAACGGACTTCCATCTTTTGGGCCCGGGTTCGATTCCTCGAAATTATAACATCACTAGCAGTTAATAAATTTGTAAATAATGATTCCACGGTTGATTTATCATAGTGGTTATTAAAAATTATAACATTTGCACTGCAATTTATACTCAGGATAGAACCTGGTACATGTTGACGCTACGACCAAGTTCTGGTCGGGGAAATATTGAAGGGACTTTTCACTAGGCGAGATTTGTAAATAATGATTCCACGGTTGATTTATCATAGTGGTTATTAAAAATTATATATATATATATATATATATATATATATATATATATATATATATATATATATATATATATATATATATATATATATATATATATATATATATATATATATATATATATATATATATATATATATAGTGAACAGAAACCAGTTATTATTATGAGGGAACATGGTTTTGGTCTGAACTAATGTGAAGGCTGGGAGTTAGACACACCAAACAATATAATATTTATTTGAAGAAGGAAATATATCAGCAAGGAATACTGGAAACAGAGACAGATACAAACCTCTGGACTGTAGTGATGGCCAGCTGATGTGAGAGAGCCACAACCAGACAGTAAACCAGCTAGAGCCTGAGGAAGACAGTTGTGGTTGGGGAACAGTTGGTATCCAAGTGCCAATTGTGAATAAATAATTGTTTTATGGGGACGATCCAATTTATTAAAAAAAAAAATATATATATTATTTGACCGATTTCCCTAAAATATGCAGTGTATATTGCTTTTTCCAGCTGGAAAAAAAAATAAAATATTTCCAGCGTTTTTCCGAGTCTATAACGGTTTGAAAGCTATTTAGACCAACTTTATTGCATGATACGCAATTTTTGATATATGCTTTAGGAAAAATTTATCAAGCACTAGATTTTTTTTTTTTTTTTAAATTGGAAAATTTTACCCTTCCGGACAAAATTTAAAAAAAAAAAAATTGCTCCTAAGGATTTTTTATTTTTGGTGTGTGTATATAGTAGAGGGAAAGGGCTACAACTTTTATTTAGTACATTATTAAATGCTATTTGTTCTCTTTGAGATATAGACTCTCAAACTTTGGAAATTTTGAAATTTCTTCAAAAATCGATTATTTTTGAAAGGTCTATATCTCGAAACCAGCAAATAGAATTGAATAATGTATCGAGACAAAATTGTAGCTCTCCCTCCTCTAAACACCAACCAAAAATAAGACATTCCTTAAGTGTAATATTTTTTTTTTTTTTTTTTTTTTTAAAGAAAAAAAAAAGAAAGATATTTGAAATCTGTCAAAGAAATTCTGGTCTTGATAGAATTCAGATTTTTCAAAAAATCTAATGCTTCGGAGATCCACGAAAGAGAGAAACGTGGGTCATATCAGGAGAGGAAGGGGGACAATTTACTCATGGGGAAGAAGGACATACAGATCCCAGTCGTAATTCCGGGGATGAGCGGTTGGAACGAGATTAGATTACCAAGGATGATGGAGACCGAAGAAAGGAAGAAGCTACTCTTGCAGATATAGAAAGGTTGAAAGTCGTCGTACATACGATAATGTCTCTCTGGCACGCCTTGTCGCCTCCCGGCGATCAAGTTCGAGAAGAGTGCAGTATTCCAGGATCTGAAATTCGAGTTTATATGAAGAGCAATTGATGGAAGAGGCAGAAGGGCCCACTTTGCAATTTGGACAAAAAGGTGGGAGGGTCACAGGGGGTGAGATGATCACCTCCGCAACAAGAGAAAATTGGATGAAGAGAAGGGCAACATTTCTGAGGGTGACCGAATCTCTGGCATCGGAAACGACTTCTCGGATAGGGAAATATATGGGTGGACCATCTTAAATGGTAAAGTGAACCTTCACCTTAGTAAGGAAATGGAGTACTGAGCGTAAGGAGCAGTCTGGCATTCGACTTCGTAGGTGTTTTAGTTGGAGGTAATCTATAAATAATAGTGACAGTCACAGAATTTCGATGCAAAAGTGATGTAAGATGTCGTTGTTTTCATCGTTTTGAAACTCAGGGGCAAAGATGATATCCTTGGAGGGATTTCTCATGACGTCCGGGGTGGAAAGGGCTAGAATGCTAAGAGACGTTCCAGTTTTGTACTTTCACCCATGGAAGTAGCAAGAACAAAGTGAGATATTCCTCATTGGAGTCAACTCAGGATCTGGAGTGCCCAGGGCATCTTTGAAAGCCATGTTTACAGTACTTTGAGAGGACTAAGTGCTGTTAATTGACGCAAAATCGGCGCTCAAATAAAAATAGAGGGAATAAAACGTCCCTCGGGAAGCTCAGAGGTGGGTCAAAGAAACAAGCGAGAAGTTGGTTGGCTTACGGTCACACGTCGATGTTTTGATTTCCAAGAGGATGCAAATATTTGACGCCTTTCTTGGGTAGCAAATTCGGTACCTACATTCATTGTTATATATATATATCAGGTGTGAAAACCAAATGGAATATGGGACTCAGGGATCTCCCCATCAGTAGGGCTATGGAGCTCCTGAATATTCCTGACTTAAGAGATACCGAGGTAAGGGCGGAAGAAATGTCCAACGAGAGATGGTTTTTGCCCTTATTTAAACGGTACTTTTCATGTTAGAGGCAACTATAAGAAAAAATCTTGTCGTCAACACCGCAATAGACATGAACAAAAATGACAATTAAACCTATAATGAATGTAAAGTTACACATATTCTAGCAGCACAGTAGCTGAAACCACGGCCACCCGGTATCCATACCTCAGAAACTTTCCCTTTCCGTAACCCCACCACTTCAGGTTTACCGTGGGTGTGGCCTCGGATGACCCCCTCGGAGTTTCGTGCCCGGAGCCCTTCCATTCATCACATGGAACTTAATTCAAATCCAAGATTTTACACTCAAGTGAAAACAGATATTCTGGTGGTTAGCCAAGGTTCGGTCCTCTACAATTGACGACCTGGTCAAACGCAAGAATGACCAGTTTTACACTTGTACCACAAAAGAGGGAGGTTGAGGTAGACACAAGATTGGCGCAGGAAAAGCTGCATAAGGACCAGTACAGGAAAAGACTCCAAGAACCGATAGTAGTAATTCGTACCACAGTATGTGGGGGAATTATGAGGAAAGCAGGAATGTAAAAGTAAGAAAAAAATAAAATAAGTGATAAAAAAGAATTATAATAATACAAAAACATCAAGAAACCATGAAAATAAGAAGAGTTACAACATTAATAATAATAATAATAATAATAATAAATAATGTTAATAATAATAAAGGTAATTGAAATAATAACAGATAAGAAGGAATGAAATGAAATAAAAACAAAGAGGATGGAAGGTAACACTTAGAAGACACTGATGTGTCCGGGCCTCCTCTCTACTACAAAGAGACCACCTTCATGAAGAGGATGATGATAATTAGTAGCATATAGGTAAAACTCTATGCTTTTGTGCTATAGGTTCCGGGTTCGATTCCCCTATAGCAAACTTTAAACTTTGATGTTTAAATATATATATATATATATATATATATATATATATATATATATATATATATATATATATATATATATATATATATATATATATATATATATATATAATATATATATATATATATATATAATATATAAATAATAATAATAATAATAATAATAATAATAATAATAATGAAATAATAATTTTTCATAAGTTTGTAAAATATTTTACCTTTAATTCCTTGTAACTGAAACTTCTTGAGAAGCAACAAAGGAAATTTTGACGTCAAAATTTGTGCAAAAATATTCCTCTTCGTCTGATTCAAAATGTGCTTTTAAACCATTTTCATTTACTTTATTTAGCAACGAAGAAACATTTTTCAGACTCATAAATTTCTATAAAAGAAATTGGATTAATAATAATAATAATAATAATAATAATAATAATAATAATAATAATAATAATAATAATAATAATAAATGAAAAGTTATGCATCCTGTTCTTTAAACCTGTTTTTCAAGGTGAGTAAAAAAAAATCATAAAAATAACAACATAATAATAATTTTTCTGAGTTCCTGTACAGGTGCTGACACTACTAACGAAAATCCGACAATACTAGTGTGAAATTCCAACACTAGGGTCTGCAACCTACACTGAACGAAAAGAACTTCGATATATTGAGAGTAAGTTTATATCTAGTAAGGCAAAAAAGAACTTCGGATCGGAAGTGTGGCGATTCAGCCAGAATGAATCACAACCGATTCCCCCTGGGAACGGAGTACAGTTTAGGGAAGTACCTGCAACGTAGTGTCACCAAGGCAGGGCGTCCTACCAAGATGTGGTAGATAGTGAAGGGTGAATAAACTCGGCAAAAATTGCATGAAGGAGGGTTGTCCCTCGGCACAATGTACCCGTGCATCGCATTAGTGTGCTCGATTCTGAAGAGTGTCAGTGCCACTTCCCGTTGGTGGCTAAGACGATCTGGGAGGGATCAACCCGACAGACACGAGAGGTTTCACCGAACTAAGTGTAGCACCAAACAGTTTTGCCATTCAGTCTGAAAATTACTTTTGAGAGGTGCGTAGTAATCCGAGGCTGGGTGAAGGATCCATAGGAGTACGAGAGGGAGGTACACGTTACTGGAGATCCGTGAAGAGGCACACAGAAGCGCTCCTTTATCTGCTAACTAATTACTGAGAATCTGCACATGAGAGGGAACCCAAATCGTCTTGGTGATAAACCCAACAATCTTGACCTTCTTTTAAACTTCTAATCCTTCTCCTTATACTGTCAAACTCTATCCTCCTCTGGGTTCTCCCGAATGCTTTCTTATCACTGTATCATCATATCTTTTCAAGTCTTCCGTAAGAAAGACTCCAGCGTATTTCGAGGAAACGTTTGTGACATTTCGGTGCCCAAATTGGTCAGACTTTCGGTGGTACTTCTTTGATCAATCACGTAATATGGTTTGAAATTAGTTCAAAAAGTGTCTTACAACAACTTACCTTTTAGAAGCATTTTTATTTAAGAGAAACAATATGATTCCACCAATATAGATCAGAAGAAGAAAAATAAATACAAATATATATTAGAGAGAGTAGAAAGTTGAATTGGATAATTTGCAAAAAGTTTGTAGATGAATGCAATGAGTAGATAAATAATGGAAATAGTTTTTGAAATACTGAACACCATTTTTTTGACGTACCCATTTGAAAGAGAGAAAAATCAGTTATTTTTCTAAAGCTACCTTTTTATACTTATAAATAAAGAGTAACTTATTGTAATCAACAAGAGTGGATACGAAAAATGATATTAGAAGGTGCTTCACGACCAGTAGAAAGAGGATAGAGGATGCTATCTAACCTTGAAAAACACCAATAGGTTTTTCTCTCTCACTCTCAGAGTAGAAGGAGAACAATTCTCTTGTATTGCGTATACAGTAGCGAATTGGACTCAATATCAAGAGAGAAGGTTTAAAAAGGTTTAATTCCTAGACTATTTAAGTAACATGTGATCCAAGGAATTTTATAAAGATATCCTTATGAAGAATTGCATGAGGAGAGTCAGAGTTATTCCCAAAAAAGAAAACTTTTTTTTTTTTACCTGATTTAAATTAATTTTCAAAATCTTTTTAATTTCTTTATTTTCTTCAATAATGAAGAAATATTTTTTGAAGTCATAAATTTCTAAATATGAAGTTGACTTATTATTATCAATATTAATAATAATAATGAAAAGTTTTCCACTCAATAACCTGTTATAACTAAGTAATGAATAACATTTGAATCAACATACCTTTGAGTGCTGACCACAAGATTCCTCCTCAATCATCATCACATTTTCGGATTTTATGACACCATTCTTAACCAGTCCTTCGTCTAACATAGATTCCTTCTTTGGTCCAGTCAACTCTGACTTTATAGATACATTTTCATCTAACTCTTCTATTTTAATGTCTTCTGTTTTTAAAGTGAAGTCTGATTCATTATCAGAAAAGATCTGAAATAACAAAGAATTTGATTAAGCTTACTGGAATGTAATACAACCGAAATCAAGCCAAAGTGTGATAAAGATCCATGAAGGGAGGTAATCAAGTTTGAAGACAAACAAATAGAAACCAACTCTACTCTGGTTAATGGGAAGATAGCATTGATTTAAAAAAGTATGGGTTGGATTGTAAATATTAATCCTAAGAACGTTCCAAGATCATCAGGTGTTGGAAAAAAGAATGTTGGTCAGTAAATTAGAAAGGGAACCCATAGAGGGGAAAGAAGTCTTAAGAAATTTGGAAAAAGTTTTAATAGGATTTAGGATCTGTAAAACTCGCCACATGGATTATTAAAACAACTGTTTGAAGTACAGACAATGACCATAGTGTAAAATGTTGAAAAATTTTATTGTCAAAAGATTTTAATTTATTAAAAGAATATCTGTTATTTTCAAAAAGCATCCATAATTACAAAAGCTAAAAATATTTACAAAATAGTTTGTTTCCTTATTTAAAAAATCAACAAGTAACTTAAATTGTGACCAAAGGTTGTAGAGTTAACAAAATTTTTGCCACTTTTTCTTAGTTTTTATGGAATAGAATTCCCCATCACAAACTTTGCATTTTAGCTCTTTGTAGAAAATATGAATCTCAAACTCCTCTATCATAATAATAATAATAATAATAATAATAATAATAATAATAATAATAATAATAATAATAATAATTAGAGATGTACCGATACCAGTAAAGAGGCCGATACCGATACTCTACTTTTTTAGGTGCCGATACCGATACTTTAATTATTATAAGAAATTCATAGTAATAAGATATATATATATATATATATATATATATATATATATATATATATATATATATATATATATATATATATATATATAATATATATATATATATATATATATATAAAATTTGTGTACTGCTAGGCATTGTACTTCCTGTACAACCAATACTTAGTCATGTATGTCATATTTGGTTGTGCCAAAGTATATTTTATAAATTAAAATATTATCTTTTAGGAATAATAAATGCAAATATAATACTAATAACTTTTTTATGTTTGTGTTTATTCAAAAAATATTCCATTTCCATTTTCCAGTAAGTATTAACAAAGTTTAGCTACTCGCTTTTATGTTTTAACATGATTACAATTTACAAGAAGATTTTTTAACTAGCTACAAAATAAAGAATAAAAATAATGAAAGAAGAGACCTCAATTAATCAGCAGAAAAGACAAAATATAAAAAACGCTATTATTCAAACATGACATAATATACTCCTTTAAGGTAAAGACATCACTTAGTAGTCGAATTCAAAGTATCGGAGTATCGAACATATTAGCCAATACCGATACCAAAAAAAAAATGGCCAATACCGATACTATCGGTACATCTCTAATAAAAATAATAATAATAATAATAATAATAATAATATAATATATATATATATATATATATATATATATATATATATATATATATAATATATATATATATATATATATATATATATATATATATATATATATATATATATAGTCCAGTCAGTGGATTTTTATTGAACTTCAATGGGGTTTTCTAAATATTATAAAATTTACAGAAACTTTAAAAAGAAAAATTCCTCTAAACTTTAGACATGAATAAAAGAAATATCTTGGAAGTTATTTTCATAAATTGTTTACTTTATTCAGTGACTCTCTCAATCCTCTTACATGTACTCAACTTGTAATCTCTGGCACAGTCTTCCTTTCATGTGTAAACTATCAACTATCTTTTCATCACGTCATGTTGTCCTCTAACCTGGGTAAAAGGTTTAGATAATCCAAATCTGGTGGATTATGTATAACTGGGCATTTCCAAGAATATATATATATATATATATATATATATATATATATATATAATATATATATATATATATATATATATATATATATATATATATATATTATATATATATATATCCACTGAGAATCTTGTTGATAAGAGTCATATTCCAAGTCTAATTCTTCAATCTTTATTTCACTTTCACATTTAATATTCATTTTAATTTTTAGTTAATAGAAATAAATTCCAAACACTTAACAAACCTAAAATAGAAAAAGAAGAAAATAAAAACATCTCTTGGAATTTTTAAAATAATAATTGAAAATTAAATAAATAGAATTGCAATTATCTTAAAATAAAGATCAATTGATATGACGAGGTAATTTTTTAAAAATATCTTTTAATGCTTAAATTACTGACTTTTTTTTTTTTTTTAATCATTATTTGATTTTGTTTTCCACACACAGTTTAGTTGTTATATATTTATTTATCATGGAATTCAGCTTATTAAATAAATTGCAGATGAAATTATCAGAGTTAGTAATTAAATAATGAAACATAATGGAGCAAAGAAAAAATATGTATAGGAATCATCATTATATGCTTTTAATCTCTCATTAGACTTTTAGGTTTCAGTGCAATCAGATTCCAAATGATAATTATCAAGGACTGAACTGTACAAAGTTTGAAGATTTGACTTCAGGTTGATTCTGAGTCATTGTATTTGAAATAGAATTTGAACTACCGAGTTTAATTAATTTCAGTTTGATACTACACTGAAACTGAACTTGATGAGGCAACTCATCAAAGTAAGGTAAGATAAAATCCATATCTTAGTTATGGTAAAAGTTTATAATGGCACTGTCCTTTTGTTAATTCCCCTTAACAAGGACCCCATTTCAGCTCTTATACCCTCAATGTATGGTGGATCCTTATTAATCTATTTCAGTCTT
>SEYY01000114.1:18918-51328 GCA_009176605.1 Armadillidium nasatum
GAAAAAGACTTTCAAGACTTTTTACACTTCTGATAAGAATTTCCTATTACTTGGTTCCACGCCCATTTCAATATACTTTATGACATACTTTCCTTTTTGATTTTACTTTGATCTATTTTGCTTGAAACTTACATTTTATCTGTATAAACATAATAATTAAATTCTACGCACTCTCAAAATCAATGACCAATAATGCGGGGATAAAATAAAATTGTTAAAAGTAAAAAAATTTGTCTCAAGTTATGAAAACAATGATTTTTTTTTCTATATCATCTAGAAAATTATATAGGAAATAAATATTTTCTTATTTTATAATAATCTGAAAATATTGTTATGCAGAGTAATTACAAACTGAAAATGAAAATATGGACAGTGGCCAAAAGTCAGCCTTATAATTTAAAATATATATTTCAAAGTCTTAAATCAGAAGTGGAGAATTGGATTGAGTCTGGAGTGAATTGTTTATGTCGATTCCAGACTTTTTTTATTTTTTTTTATCAATTTAAAAAAAAAAAAAAAAAAAAAAATATATATATATATATATATATATATATATATATATATATATATATATATATATATATATATATATATATATATATATATATATATATATATATATGCACCCTTAGGTTAAGAATCTTTCTGACCTTATATATCGATATTTTTAAAAATATTGATATTTTGATGGCAGTAGGCCTCGTCTCACAGCCACGCTCTTTTATAGGTTAGGCCTCTATTTTCGGCAACTTCGGTAGTTCAGGTTATAAGTCGAACTAAGTTTGCAATAAAACTTAACAATAATAGCATACATGAAATGAAAACTAAATAACAAATATCAAAAAATTTGAATTGGCATCTCGATGTTTTGATATATAAATATTGATATTTTCGAATATCGATATTTTCCAAATATCGAAGGTCAGAAAGATTAACCTTTACCATATATATATATATTATAGCAAATTTTTCAAACAGTGTTAATAGGGGTACTATCATGTCTAGGAACCGACCGGGGCCCCGGCCCCATCCCCGGCCCCGGCCCCGGCCAATCCCGGCCATTTTTACTGACCCCGGCCCCGGCCCCGGCTAAAAATCAGGGAAAACCGGGGTTGCCGGCCGGGGTTAAAATGGCAAATTATACAAAAATTAAATTTTTTAAAAAAAAAAAAATTTTCAGCTGATTCTGCTGAAACTTTCAGTGTATATAGATTTTTTACCGGTAAGAAAAGTCCATTTCTAGCGTTTTTCCGAGTCTATTACGGTTAAAAGTTTTTTTTTTTTTTTTTTTTTTTTGTGGAAATTTTACCCTTTTTCAATAGAATGGCGGTGCCAAACCACTTTTTAGAATGAGCTGAAAGTTGGACTATTTATTCAAAATTATATGGGCTACAAAAGCCTCTAATAGACTTTTGTTCCCAGAGTTATAGAAAAAATGTTATAAGCCAAAAACTGACCAACTATAGAAAAAAAAATTTTTTGAACTAAAAAAATCCACCTTTTCAGACAAAATCTTTTTAAAAAAAATGCAACTATAACATTTCCTATTTTTGATGTGTATAGAGGAGGGGTGGGGCTACAAATTCCTCTATGTACTTTATTCGATGAGATTCGTTGATTTTGAGATATAGCCTTCAAAAAGTTCCATTTTTGGCCAAATTTCAAAAATTCCCAAAGTTTGAGAGGCTATATCTCGCTTCAAACAAAGGGCATTTAAAAATGCACTAAATAAAAATTGTTGCCCTGTTCCTCTTCTAAACAATATTCACAAATAAAAAAATAGTAGGTAGCATTTTTTTTTAAATAATTTTTTCCTCCAGAAGGGTACGATTTTTGCAAATTTTTTTTCAAGTGCTTTTAACTTTTTCTAGACGTGATATCAAAAATCTATTCCCACCAATGCAAGAAATTTGGGCAAAGGTATTCAGTTAAATTTTCAGCTCGTGGACCAGTGGTTTGATCCAGTTATTCATTTTTTTCAACTTTGGGTCCAAATAAGTTTCAAACCGTTATAGACTCAAAAAAATGCTCGAAATCAACTCAGAACTTCGTGAAAAAATTCACATACTTTGAAAATTTCAGCTCAATCAGTCAAATAATAAAAAAAAATTTTTTAAACAAAATATTAAGATTATTTTCTTTTCTGATTCTTTTGACTGCTCCTTTTCTGCTAGTGAATGTTCATCTTTGTGTTTTGATTTTAGATACTCCAAAAAGATTTGGTTGAAATTTTTTTACTTGTAGCACCCGGAGGTTCTCTTCTAATTTTCTGACTGCAGATGTTACATTTAGCTATTTCGAGCCTATCCTGAAACATTGTAAAGTATTCAAATACTGCAGAAGCTGATCTTTTAGCCATATTGACTGAAAGTATAAACAAAATAATAATTTTTAAATAATGCAGCTAAATGATACAAGTTTGATACATAGCAATAAAATAACAATATGTTTAAATACAGGTTAAATTGATAATTTTATATCTTACATTTTTTCAAACTTTACCTTTGGGTCTTCCCTAGGTAAACGTGTTAAATCACTATTATGAATTAGAATAATTTTTTTTTTTAATTTTTGTACTTTTTTTAAACTTTAAATATACAAAACCGTAATTTTCTGATTTTTTTTTAGAGAAAATGCTTATAATCATTAATTTAAGTGAATGTTGCCTATTCTACTCCTTCCTTACAATTAAATAAACCTTATAATCTAATTTTCTTAACCTAAAATTTCAGTGCTTTTGACCTCTTTACAAATTTTAGGAAACCCCGGCCATAACCCCGGCCCCGGCCCGGCCCCGGCCCCGGCCAAATTTGGGTGACCCCGGCCCCGGCCAAATTCCAGCCCCGGTCGGTTCCTAATCATGTCAAATAGCAATAATTATATCCTAGTTTCGTATTAATGCTTGCCAGATATTATTATTATTATTTATATATATAAATATATATAATATATATATATATTATATATATATATATATATATATATATATATATATATATATATATATATATATATATTATATATATATGGGAAGTTGTAATGTTGGATTTGACCTTTATATACATTTAGGTGACCTAGGTCAAGATTTATCTTCACAATGATTGTCTTATCCATAAGCATTACAAAGCAATCAAACTCACTGCAACAATTAACAATTTATTGTAATATATCAGAAAAATATTATGAAGATATTTTATTTATTAAACCACTCACATAATAAAAAACAAACAAAACCGTTACCAAACTTCTTCAATGCATTCTTTATTTATATTCAATGTCGGAAACTTCACCTCCAAACATATGCCTCCAAAAAATACAACAGACCATAGTTGCCAATTAAAAAGTATCCAAATAATATTTTATAAAAATCCAATTCACTGTATTTAAATTTTAAAAAATGCAAGTAAACTATATTATATTATTTTAAAACATATTCTATGGTTCAGTTCTGTGCTGCTATTTAAATTTAATTATTATTATATTATTATTAAGATAAATAATAAAATAAAAATATTTATTTTTGGCGTTGGAATTCTCTAAAATTTTAAAAAATGAACATTAACTTCTACAATTAGAAAATAAGTAAATAGGACAGTAAGAGCTTTGAATAGAATATTAAATGTGTGTATGTGAATTGGTGCGATTAAATTAATTATTTTATTAAAAAAATCATCTTGAGGGGGAAAAAAAATCTTTGTGTTAGATTGCTAAATACTGACCCATTTCAATCCTAAAGTTTTTCTTTGGTTCCCTATTTTTTTTATTCTCCTCTATAGTACTTCCTAATTCTATGGAACAAGTTATCTACAATAATCGTTTTTGAATTAGTCTATATTTATAGATACTAGATAGATTTATTTATTTATTTTTTTAATTAAGTGAAATTTGTGATTATAAGGGTTGTTTCATCATGGTCTTACTCCTACAGCTTGCTAAAAGAAAATAAAGAAGTAAACTAAATATATAAATATATAAATAAAAATAATAATTTAATTAAAAAACCTTTTGTTTAAATTTTAAAATTAATAAATTTTATATAACTTACCCTCTTTTTACAGTAAATACCTAAAGCCAAAATTTAAAAGTAAAAGTGTTGCAGGTTTCATTAATTTGGCAAAAAAAAAAAAAAATATCATTAAACTTTGATTTTCCCCCCTACTGAATAAAATGCTTAAATTTATATTAATTAATTTTGATTTATTTTATTTTCTTAATCGCTCTTGTGATATTTTGAAATTAAAAATAGGAAGACAGTGACGTCATTTAAAAGAATAGAAAATTAAAAAATCAAAAAATATCGAAAAATCAACAAATTATAGAATTTTATTTCTATTATGCTAAACCTGATTACATACACGTGATTATATTGGCGAGAAAGATTCACGGGAGCTAGGTTTCAATGTATATATATTGTAGCAAGCAGGGCTTCCATCGCCTGACGTCATTTTAAACCATACTATAGTTTTGAAAGCAACCTGCGCTTATCGCGTTTCTTTCGTTTTTAGGCGTGAACAACGATCCAGAAAAAAGGAAGCGCATGCTTTCTTTTCGCCAGCAACGTGGTACGAGGGTACATGCATTTTTTTTTTGTAGTCGATTATCGTTGATAATAATTGTTTTTCGTCACAAACAACGATATTTCTTAGCTGCACAGCAAGCTCCAACTTAGCTTCCGTGTCAGAAGTCACGTTTTCTTTCGCCTGTTATACTCTCCATGATCGACACCAGGCAACAGAAGATTCTCTCTAGTTTCTAGCAGGGTCAAACTAACAAATTTCTAGAAAAGGGTTCCAGTATTGCCTACTGGTTGTGTTGCTTGTCGAGTCCCATATTTTATTTTTGTAAGAAATAAACGGAAAACTCAACATTCTTTACTTTCATCCTCCTCGTGCGAAGTTTTCAATATCTGGTGTGTGGACCTTCAGCAACCTCTACACACCACCTCCAGGGGCCCCATTGGCCCCCCCTACAATATCGTACATTTTAAATAGGGCTCAGAGGTTTGTCATTAGGTTTCTCAGTAGGGGTCATAAGGTTTGCGGAAGGTTAACCTATGGTAAATTCCTAAATGGACCCTAAGCAAATTGCCTCAAGCCTAGCTGTAACAAAAATACCAGAGTCACCTTTGGTTTTATAATATAAACCCATTGGGGTATGATTACGTGGAGTCCTATGGTATCCTATTGGTTTTATTATAAGACCGTAGCTAAAAAAAATTATGGATATAAATGTTTTGTAAGCACCAGTATCACCTAGAGGTTAAAAACGACTGACACTAAAATCTAGCATAAAAAATAACTGCTCCTTACTTTTCATTAAAATTTAAATACTGTGAATTTGTTCTATCAGTCTCATTTTCGTCATTTTTATGTAAAAAAATTTAAATGGCTTGTACTTTTCTTAAAAAATATATAATTTAAATAACTTTTTTTTTTTTTAATTAAGCTAATTTACTAATTTTATTTACTTATTTACTATATTTAATTATTAATTTTTGCATATGCGAATAAGCTTACTAATAAAAAGACTTCTAACTAAGGAAATCAGTAAAATAAAAATAAATTTTAAAAATCATGATTTTTTCAATTGATTCATTTAAAAAAAATCTACAACCGTGATATACAGTGAATTGGTTCTGTGAGATGGTGCTATACTCAAATAGTCGTCAAGAAAAGTAGTCGACAGGTGAAAGGGCGGACACTTTTGAAAAAAATCTGACCATCACTTTTCTTTTCAAATTCAAGGTTTCGACGTTTTGGACACATGTGAAAAAAAATGTGTCGACTCTTTGACCAACATCGTATTTTTTTATATCATTACAATCGATATTTAAGCCTTTTTTTTAAATTTTATTGTAATATTTATGAATATATTTTTTAAATTTTTAATATATTATTTTAATAGATGCATGGCACACGAACATTTGTCTACGGGGGCTCTTCCCCCGTACCCCCAGACCCGTAAGTGATGATATATATCTTTCGATTAATTGATATTGATTTATATTGTCGACGATTTGGACGAATTACAGAAAAAAAGTTGTCGGCCCTTTGACATTACCCAAAAAAAATTTCGACGTTTTGGACAAGTGAGAAAATTTGGTTAATGACGTGTCGGCCCTTTGACCTGTCGACTACTTTTCCTGACGACGATTTGGTATAGCACCCTTTTAATTGGCAACTATGGTGCTGTTGTATTTTTCGGAGGGGAAGTTTCCGACTGAATCTGACATTGATTATAAATGTTTTAAGAATACATTGAAAAAATTTGGTGCTGGTTTTGTTTGTTTTATTATGTGAGTGGTTTATTAAATAAAATATCTTATATAATATTTTTTTGATATATTACAATAAATTGTTAATTGTTGCAGTGAGTTTAATTGCTTTGTAATGTTTATGTATAAGACCATCATTGAGGAAGATGGATCTTGCAAGACCTAGGTCACCTGAATATAGTATAAAGTACAAATCCAACATTACAACTTCCTATATATATATATATATATATATATATATATATATATATATATTATATATATATATATATATATATATATATATATATATATATATATATATATATATATATATATATATATGGTAATAATTCAATCTGGCACGAACCTCTCTATTTTTTACTATATTTAAAATACAAAATCAAAATATGTTTAAATGTATTCTGCACATAATTTTCTTTCATGGAAGAGTAATATAAATACATAATAAAAAGAAAAAACTTATATTTTTACTCCTAATAGTGGAGCACCTGTTCTTCGACTGGCTTTTGTTTGTACAGTTGTGAACAGAAGTTCGTTCCTATTAGGCTGGAAATAAATATTTATATAAAATGGAAATCATGTCATAAAAGCTCTATTTTGAATAAAAAGAAAATAAAAACATTGAGCGGGGCTTAATTAAACTGCGATTGGCTGAATCTGAAATGATCCCTATTTTATATAAATATTTATTTCCAGCTTAATAGGAACGAACTTCTGTTCACGACTGTACAAAAATAGCAAAACCAATTGTTGAATATCAGTTTGCCATATTTGTCCTTTGACTGTTCTGTTATTTTTCTGCAATGTACTGTAATACAACTTTTGATCTATGGAAATATCGATACATCAAAATATATATATATATATATATATATATATATATATATATATATATATATATATATATATATATATATATATATATATATATATATATATATATATATATCTATAAATTTTTGACATTTGTATTATTATTAGTTTTCATTTCATTCCTATGAATATTTATTATTATTATTACTATTATTATTATTTTAATTATTATTATTATTTAGTTTTCTAGCATAGTTCAACTTATTATAACCTGAAAGACTGATATGGCCATTTGATACAGGTCTAACTGATAGATGGAACATTGCCGTGGGATACAGGCCTACTGCCACATACACCATATATATATATATATATATATATATATATATATATATATATATATATATATATATATATATATATATATCAAGAAGTATATATATGGTGTAATATGGCAGTAGGCCTGTATGTCATAGCAGTGTTCTATCAATCAGTTAGACCTATATCATACAGAAAACTTTGTTTATTCAGGTTATCATAAGTCGAACTAAGTACGATAGAAAATTAAATAATAATAATAATATTAATAGGTATAAATTAAATACAAGCTAAATAATAATAATATAAATATCAAAAATTTATATAAAATTTAAATAATAATAATAATATTAATAGGTATAAATTAAATACAAGCTAAATAATAATATAAATATCAAAAATTTATATTGATATTTCTATATATCAATATTATATTCAATCTGGCATGATACCAGTCTCTCTCTTTATAATGAGAGAGAGAGAGAAAAATAAAAAATAATTAAATTTAAAATGGATTAAATGGAATTAATTAAAGTTAAAAAAAAAAAAAAAAAAAATATATATATATATATATATATATATATATATATATATATATATATATATATATATATATATATATATATATATATATATTATTTTAGTTTACTGTTTAATTCCATTTTCTCATTTACTTTAGTTCGCTGTTTAATTCCATTTTCTTTTTTAAATATTGCAGACGTCTGAGAACATTATTGTTGTTGCTAAAAGTGTATTATTTGACAGTTTAAGAGACAGTTGATTTCGTTTTAGCACATATAATATTTTTGAATTTTTTTTTTTTGTTTTGTTTTTTTTATGTATTTATATTACCCTTCCATGAAAGAAAAGTATGCGTAGAATACATTTAAAAATATTTTTGATTTCATATTTTCAATATAGTGAAAAATAGAGAGGTTCGTGTTAGATCGAATTACCATATATATATATATATATATATATATATATATATATATATATATATATATATATATATATATTATATATATATATATATATATATATATATATATATATATATATATATATATATATATATATATATACAATTTTCACCTAATTGTAAAAAGAAAAAAAAAAAAAATTTGGTATGGATTCAGTGTAAACAATTCACTCCAGACTCAATCCAATTCTCCACTTCTAATTTAAGACTTTGAAATATATATTTCATATTATAAGGCCATTTTTTTGGCCACTATTCATGTTTCCAATTTCAGTTTGCAATTACTCCACTTTACAGTACCTTCAGATCTATATAAAATATGAAAATATTTATTTCCTATTTAATTTTCTAAAGGATTAAAAAAAAAAATCATGTTTTCGTAACAAGCCAAAGTTTTTAGCAATTTTATTTTATACCCACATTATTGGTCATTGATTTTGAGAGGAAGTAGAATTTAATTATTATGTTGGTACAGATAAAACTTAAGTTTCAAGCAAAATAGATCAAAGTAAAATCAAAAAGAAAAGTGTGTCATAAAGTACATTGAAATGGGTGTGGAGCCCAAGTAAGAGGAAATTCTTATCAGAAGTGTAAAAAGTCTTGAAAGTCTTTTTCAGTCTCATTAATTGCATTAAAATTTTAATTTTAAAATTCAGTATATATAATTTCATTCACTGTCTAATAAAGAATATATTCCTATGTTCTCTAATAAAAAATTTCAGGAATAGAGGCTAATTTTAATTATTTTTTTAATCAAAGAGTTTATTACAATATTATTAAAAATTAGTACTGATTTATAATGGATTTCAAGCACAAAACTGAAATTAAGAGCGAGTCTTTAGAATTTACTGAAGATGATGGAAAGATCACCCATTGCTTAGATCAAGTTTTAAGAAATGATGAAATTCAGGTATGAAAAATTTTTATTATTATTATTGAATTATAGTGCTAAAGATAATTGATGTATTATAGTAATTGCAAATAGATTTATTTATCTCATAATGTTATTTTGATTTGATTGATAAAAACTATTATTGGTATGACAAAGGTAAAAAAGGTTTGGCAAAAACAAACCTGTTTAGTTTTACTTTTCAAGTATTTTTTTTTTTTAATATCTAACTTTAAAGTCATTAACTTGAATAACTGATATAATGGAGTAAACTACCAACAAAATCCCTTAGGGATATTACTTTCATATTTATTTGTAAGGTATTAATATCCTTTCTTCAGTATTAATAATTTTCACATCTTTAACTTGAATCAGTAAATTCACATTTGGTTTTCTTCTGTCTTTTCTCTTAACCAGTAAAATTTAATACTTAATCTGAAATATATTTATTTATTATTTTATTATTATTGGTTTTGGAAAGTATTGAGTTTGTAAAATATTTTGAACAGGAGAGAAATTACCTTGCAAATATCAAAATTAAAGGAGAGATGAAAGTGAAAGAGGAGCCTTTCGATATTGTTGAAGCGAAAGATGAATTTTTAGGTATTGAAGAAGATTCTATGATTGATGAACTTATTGAGCCGAGTTCTGCAGTCGATGAAAATCAGGTATGTATAAGGAGTTTATCATTGATTGGAGTATTTAAAAGTTTCCATATTAATCCCAGTTTATTTTCACCCTACTGTTTTATTCTCCTGTTGCTACTTTCAATCTTTAAACAAAGTTGGATATTTCCCATATATATCCATGATGTTATCTGTTCTTGTGTTTCTAATTTGGATGTGTCTGAGTTTTCTTTTTAATATCTTAGACTCTCTTGCCAATCTACAACTAATTCATCACCTAATTTTACTGATTACCCAAACACTTTGACTATCTAAACTTCAAAATAAAGCATATCTTTCTTCTTTTTTCCCAGAAGTCATCATTTTGGGTTATTTCAGTGTTCATTAACACCAGTGGCTTTCCTCTTCTTCTCATGATAAAGCCAGTGAGCTCTCCTACCATTTTTGTTTCATAACAACCTTTCAGCAGTTGGTGAACTCCCTACTCGTACCTTGGAGAAGATTCCAACATACCTGACCTTGTGTTTACCTCCGATCTTTCTCCTCACATTGTTTAAACTTTTCCTACTCTGGGTTCATTTGATGACCTTATCTTTGTATCTTGTTTTGTCTTATCAAGTCTTCTGCTGGAATGGTACTCGACTTCTGTAAGGAGTTGTTGTAGAATACAAGGAGTAAAAAGAGCTCTTGATAGAAAAGATAGAAGATTTAGAGATAAAATTCTTATAAAGTCTCTGAATTTTTGCTGAAGATTCCCAACACAATTCAGATTTATTAAGCTTGCACTAGTAGTAATGAAACATCAATGAATTTGTAGAATTTGATGTAAAGAATAAATAAATACAATATTTAAATATTCTTACCTTCTAAGGAGAAAGATATTTATTTAAAGTTTTACCTGCTTGAATTCCCCTGAACACCTTTTGCAAACGCTTTGAAAATACCTTCCAGCAGCATGTTGAATTCAAGAAGCACAAACTATATTTTATATATTTATGATAATGATGCATTTAAATATAATTAAGATCACATAAATTTTTTTTGACATATTCTCCAGTAATTCCAGTGAAAAATTTAAGTACAATAAATAAATTGATATCATTAATTAATGAGTTAAATGATAATTTATATGAATAAATAAATTTTAGAAATCAGTGTAAATACTTATTGGTTCCTGTTTAAGTTTCTGAAAAATACTCCTTCCAACAGCAGTTATTGATGCAAAGAGGGTGGCCTTTTAGAAACAAACTTCACAAGACTCCACCTTTTCAAGAAGAGCTGTATGTGTGTAACCACCCCAGATATGCGAGGCGAACTCCATACAGGGGCGAACAACACCCCTATACAGAGCAAGCAACTGGGGTGGCGTAAAAAAACTACGGAGGGGCCTCAGAACACCCAACCTCTTAGAAGCTTGTTTAGAGAGAGAAGTAATGTGGTCTTTCCAAGAAAGATCATGAGAAAAAGAAACACCAAGAATATTGAGAACAGATGAAGGTTTGAGTTGAGTGTTTTCGAAGAAGATGCAATAGTTGTGTGGAAGATTGTGTTGAGTAGAAAGATGGAGGAATTGAGTTTTTGAGGCATTGAAAACAACCATGTTTTCTCTGCCCCAATTTGAAATACGAGAAAGATCAGAGGTCAGTTGCTCCAAGGCCATCCTTCTCGAATCTATCAACTGCTGTTGGGAGGGACGTCTTTCAAATTGAAAGGAATAATGAAAGGTGGAGTCATCGGCATAGGAGTGCACAGGAGACGAAGTAATAGAAAGAAGATCATTGATGAAAATTAGAAAAAGAGTTGGGGATAGGACAGATCCTTGAGGAACACTACTATTTATAGATTTATAGGATAAATGGTGGACGTCTACAACAGCTGCTAAGAACGACCGGAAAGGAAATTAGAGAGAAAGTCACAGAGAGAAGGATTGATTCTGAAAGAGAGAAGTTTGGAAATAAAAGCTTTGTGCCAGACTCTATCGAAGGCTTTTGATATGTCTAGCGCCACAGCGAAAGACTCACCGAAACCCCGGAGGGTGGAGGACCAAGAGTCAGAAAGTAGGGAAAGAAGATCACCAGTAGAACGTTCCTTACGAAAGTCATACTGGCGATCTGAGATAAGATTAGAAGAATTGAGATGTTTCCAAATCTTCCTCTTAAGGATAGATTCGAAAACTTTAGAAAGAACGGAGGTTAAAGAAATTGGACGGTAGTTAGAGGGGTTGAGAAGGGTCCCCTTCTTCGGCACAGGCTGAATGAGCACACGTTTCCAGCAAGAAGGGAAGGTCGAAGTAGAAAGGCAAAGATGAAATAATTTACCAAGGCAGGGTGCAAGCTCGGAAGCACAAGTTTTGAGAACCGCAGTAGGAATACCATCAGGATCATACGCCTTCTTAGTGTGAAGCTCAGAGAGAGCAGAAATGACATCTTTAGAAGAAATTATAATATTAGGCATAAATGAGGCGTAAATTATAATATTAGGCATAAATATAAGTTGAATGAGTTTCATGGGTTTGAAGACAACGGTAATCTCTGAAGGCAGCGTCCCTGCGGCGGATAGCGCGAGAACTAGTTGAGTTAAACCAAGTTTTGTTAGGTTTAGGAGGGAAAGAATATGGAATGTATGCCTCCATGCCAGAGAGAATCACCTCGGTTATGCGCTCAGCACACTCCGAGGGATCCCTCCCACGAAAGCAATAATCATTCCATGGGAAATTAGAGAAGTACAACCGCAAGTCAGACCAGCTAGCAGCACCGAAATGTCACAAACGTCTCCTCGCCGAAGGCGGGGGTCGTACTTGCGGAAGACTTGAAGAGACAGAACAGTATACAGAGAAAAGAAGGTGATCGGATGAACCCAGAGGAGGAAAGAGTTTAACAGTATAAGGAGAAGTTTAAGAGGTTAAGAAAAGATCAGGTATGTTGGGTTCATCACCAAGGCTATTTGGGATACGGGTAGGGAGTTGCACCAACTGCTCGAGGTTGTTCTGGATAGAAAAGTTGAAGGCGAGTTCACTGGCTGGATCATGAAAACTACATGAAAGCCATTGGCGGTGGTGAACATTGAAATCACCTAAAATGATGATTTTAGAGAAAGAAGAAGATAGAATGTGCTCTATTTTGGAGTTTAAATAGTCAAACAATTTTTTATAGTCAGTAGAATTAGGAGAAAAGTAGTCAGAACAGATAAGTTTAGTCGTAGAATGGCAAGAGAGCTTAAGCCATAAGGTAGAAAATTCAGGAGACTCCAAATTAGAGACACGAGAGCAAATAACATCATTGCGCACATATACGCAACAACCGCCTTTGGCTGACAATTGAGGATAGAGACAGTAGGAGGTAACCGAATAAGGTTTGCTCTCAGCACACTCAAGCACCTGAGTTTCGGTTAGAAATAAGAGATGAGGTTTAGAAGAAGATAGATGGTGTTCGACAAAGGGGAAATTAGAAATATATATATATATATATATATATATATATATATATATATATATATATATATATAATATATATATATATATATATATATATATATATATATATATATATATATATATATATATATATATATGAACCGACCGGGACCCCGGCTAAAAATCAGGGAAAACCGGGGTTTGCCTGCCAGGGTTAAAATGGCAAATTATACTTGAGGGGACAATCCGAATTTTTTTTTAATTTTCAGCCAATTCTCTTGAAATTTTCAGTGTATATAGCTTTTTTCCTGGTGAAAAAAAGTCAATTTCTAGCGTTTTTCTGAGTCTATAACTGCTAAAAAGTTTTTTTGAGGGGAAATTTGACCCTTTTCAAATGAATGGCGGGGCCAAACCACTTTTCGGAATAACTTGAAATTTAGATTTATATTCATAATTCTATTGGCAATGAAAACATGCAACAGACATTTGTTCCCAGAGTTATAGAAAAAATGTTATAAGCACAAAACTGAACAACTAGAAAATTAAAAAAAAAAAATCTACCTTTTTCGGTCAATTTAAAACAAAACTATAAATATAACATTCCTTATTTTAGGAGGGTGCATAGAGTAGGGATGGGGCTACAAATTCTTCTCTATACTATAACGATGCGAGTCGTTGGTTTCGAGATATAGCCTCTCAAAAAAGGTCCATTTTTGACCAAATTTCAAATATTTCCAAAGTTTGAGAGGCTATATCTAGCTTCAACCAAAAAGCATTTAATAATGCACAAAATAAAAATTGTAGCCCTGTCCCTCCTCTAAACAATATCCAAAACTAAAAAAAATAATAGGTAGCGTGGTTTATAAATTTTTTCTCGGGAAAGGTACGATTTTTATTTTTTTTTTTTTAAATTTCAAGTGCTTATATCTTTTTTTCTAGATGTGATATAAAAAATCTGTTCTCATCAATGCAAGAAATTGAGGCTAAGATTATTCAGTTAAATTTTCAGCTCATGTGGACCAGTGGTTTGACCCCGTTATTCATTTTTTTAAACTTTGTGTCCAAATAACTTTCAATCCGTTATAGACTCAGAAAAATGCTCAAAATGAACTCAGAACTTCGGGAAAAAATGCATATTCTCTGAAAATTTCAGTTCAATCAGTCAAATAATAATAAAAATTTTTTAAACAAAATATAAGAAACTTAAGATATTTCTTCTTGCTTTTTTAAAATTTTCTCTTTTTTTCTGTTTCTTTTGACTACTCCTTTTCTGCTATTGAATGTCCATTTTTGTGTTTTGATTTTATGCCCCCATAAAGATTTGGTTGAAAATTTTTTAACTTGTACCACCCGGAGGTCCTCTTCAAATTTTCTGACTACAGATGTTACATTTAGCTATTTCGAGCCTATCCTGAAACATTGTAAAGTACTTCCATACTGCTGAAGCTGATATTTTAAGCATATTGATTGAAAGTATAAAAAAGATAATAATTTTTAAATAATGTAGCTAATTGATTCAAGTTTGATACATAGCAATGATATAACAATGATATGTATAAATATAGGTTATATTGATAATTTTATATCATACATTTTTTCAAACTTTACTTTGTGGACTTATAGGTAAAGCTGTTGAATTACTATTATGAATCAAATTTTTTTTTTTAAATTTTTGGACTTATTATACAAAATCTGTAATTTTCTGACATTTTTCCGGAGAAAATGCATATAATCATTAATTTAAGTGAATGTTGGCTATTCTACGCCTTTCTTATAATTGAATAAACCTCAATTAACTTTATATCTAATTGTTATTTCCAAAAAAAATTTATTTTATTTTATAATTTTTGTTTTATTGTTCATAATTATTTCACAAGAAAATCAATTTTAAAATGGTTTGTTTTAAAAGTGAAGAATTTGATTTTCTTGAATATAATTAAAAGATAAAATATAGTGTTGAAGTGATATATGTTAAAATTTCATTTCTGTGTGGGATCTTTTAAAAAAATTAAATATGGCATTAATACAAGCTTTTTCCATTTCCTGAAAGTAACATATTCTGCATCTCTGTTTTACAGATTGAACATAATTATCTGTGATTGCACATCTATATTTAATAGCCATGGGGGTAAGCACTGATCTTTTATTTTATAAACTAATGGAAAATGGTCAGAGTTGCAATAAACTAATATAAAAAATTACTTTTAAGAATGAATGCACTTAATCTAAGTGGTATGAGTGCACTGAAAAAAATATTGTAAATATATTTATGGTGAATAGATGAACCACTCATTTTTGGTGATAGTTATGATGGTTAAAGACATCAATCATTTAGTAAAAAGAGCTGAATCATTGCTTCACCAAAATCTGTTGTTTTTTCCTTTACACATCCAGTGTAGAAAATGGACTTATCATTTTTCAGTTTGTATTGACTATTATTGCAAGAAGTATTATTATTTGTTAAGATGAGTAATCTTACCTTTTAGGTAAAAGCACATTTTATATGCATTATATAGATTCTTTAGAAAATAATTTTTTCCTTTTTCCTAGAGCATCTTCAATAATGTGTGTAAATGCATTTCCTCTTCAAGTGTACAAAAAAGTCTATATCAAACACTACTGAATAAGATCAGTCCCTTTACCTTCAATAATTTTTTAATGACACGCATTAATATGCCAATTATTAAGATTATGATAATCATTCTCAATTCTCAAATTTTCTCCTTATGAGACACCCCATTTTTTTACATTTTGTAAGATTGGCCATAGTATCTTAGTAAACATTGGGTGTCTTTTATGTTCTAACTATAAGGGCACACTTCTGCAATCACTTAAGGGCATTAACAAAATTTGATGCCTTGTGGGAATACTTTTTGGGAACTCTTCTTGAGTAAGTGCTCTTTAGAGTAGTAGTGTAATAATTTTTAAAAATTGAATCAAAATGTTTAAATTGTATTTTCAAAGTTCCAGAAAGAAAGTTTATTTTAAAAAAAAATACATATTTAATCATAATGCAATATGTTGATTTTGTTTGTCTCTTTCTAGGACATAACAGAACCCGAACAGATGAGGAAACTTTTCATTGGTGGACTCGATTACATAACTACTGATGAAAGCCTCAAGGATTATTTTGAACAGTTTGGGGAAATAGTTGATGTGGTTGTTATGAAGGATACAAAAACTAAAAGGTCACGAGGTTTTGGGTTTGTAGCCTTTTCCAGAGCATATATGGTAGATGAGGCACAGAAACATAGACCCCATAAAATTGATGGAAGATCTGTAGACACGAAACGAGCTGTTCCAAGAGATGAAATTAGTAGACCAGAAGCAGCTGTTACTTGTGAAAAAACTTTTTGTAGGTGGTTTAAAAGAAGATGTTGATGGGAAGAGGTAAGTTATTTCTATTTTGTAATATATATATTTTTAATGTCTAGTTTTCATCATTTTCTGATTTTAGATTATTTCTACTTCCAGTATTTTTAATAGAATGACAAGTTACTTATGATAACTCCTTGTATTGTTTATTATTCCAGTGTTATAGTTAAATTGAAGTTTGCATAATCTGAGTTTTACATGTCATGAATTTAAATAATGCGAGAGAAATTTCTTAATTCTCATCTGTCAATTCAATATCAAGGAAAACTAATTAAAAATACTTATATTGAACTTGGAGGTGGTGTTTGCTGAAAGATGGTTTGAAAGTATTTTTTTTTTTTCCTTTCATATGGAAGCACCAGAAAAATATAGAAAGTATAAAAATAACTGTAGCATAATTCTTTAAAATAATGTATAGCCTACATAACATTATGAATCAATCATTCATTTTGTGAAAGTGATGCTCTTGTTAAAAGATTTTGGATTTTGAAGTCTCTTAACATTCTAATTATATTGATTACTGTTCCAAGAAATGAAATGGATTTTAGCAATGGAAGGAGACCCAAAGTTTAAACCTATCTAAAGTCTATAGATTTTACCTATTACGGATTCTTCAATAATTGGAATGTGAAATAAACACAATAAAAGCGAAGTAAATGATGTAAAACAGATTTTTACTAGTATAAAAATTTAAAATTTTTTTTTTTTTAATAATTAGATTTAGGTTATTTCTTTTATATCACCATTAGTATTTGAAAGTTTTTAAGGGTTCTCATAATTATATATATATATATATATATATATATATATATATTATATATATATATATATATATATATATATATATATATATATATATATATATATATATATATATATATATATATATATATATAATATATATATATATATATATATATATATATATATATATGGTGTACCGGAATTGTGGGTCCAGCTGGAATTTAAAATTTTTGCCAGTTCTGGTTCTGGCTGGAATTTTTTCGAAATTCTGTCTTGGAACCGGAAATGCTAATTTACTGAGAAAATTTTTTTTTTTAAAACACATTCTGTAGATCCTTTTATATATATATATATATATATATATATATATATATATATATATATATTATATATATATATATATATATATATATATATATATATATATATATATATATATATATATATATATTATATATTATATATACCGTATATATTATATATATATATATATATGATAGCATGCTTTCTTTGATAAGTACTCTCTGGCACTTTAATTGAGGGAACTGTGCCGCTTCTTTGCTACCTATTCTTGGAATGAATCCTGTTTAGACACAGAGGATGCTTTTGTGTCTGCTGAAAAGGTAGGGACTGTAATTGCCGATGGGATGAGTAGGTTCATTCCATTTTCAACTAAATCTTTTTCACCTCAAAACCCATAGTTCAATGGTACTTCTTCTTCTTGTGCCATTCAGGAAATAGACTGTGCTTGTCATGCATGGAAAAACTAATTCTCAAATCACTTCTAATTTTTATTCAACTCAGAATCGTAGAGATTATTCGATGGGCCAAGCGCGCTTTCACCAAAAGGAAGTGCACTGACTTCCTTGGTTCACCTACTGAAAAAAATTTCTGGCCTCCAGCCAAAAACATGTCTAACAACTTCAGTAAATCTGCCTTTCCTACTCTTATTTGTCCTCATGGCACTGTTGCTAATACTTCTTCTGAAAGGCAAATCTCTCTGGCCTCCTTTTTTCCTCCAATTCAATCATAAATGATTCCCACTCCCCTACTCCTCCTCTCAGGTGTCCCATGTCATTATCTGTGATTTCACATGATCAGGTCTGTGGGATCCTGAGAACTATGAACATTAGGAAGGCCAGCAGTCTGGATGGCATTCCTTCTCCTGTTCTGAGGGAGTGAGCGTCTGAGCTGTCGTCTGTCCTTGTTCAACTCTACTCTCTATGCCTTAATAATAATACTTTTCCTCAATGCTGGATGCGTGCATATGTTTAGCCCATCCCGAAGAAGGGTAGCCGCTCTGATCCGTCTAACTATCATAATGTAGCTCTCACTTGTGTTCGTCTAAAATCTTTGAAACTTTCCTTAACTCATTTTCTGGATCATCTAGTCTCACTCCCCTCTTTCAGATCATCAGTACAGCTTTCGACGCTCGAAGTCTGCTGGTGACATACTTTCCTATCTTACTGATTTATGGTCTTCTGCTCTTAGAGATTATGGGGAGTCTTGTGTGGTGACGCTTGACATTTCCAAGGCGTTTGACCAGGTGTATGGCATGCGTCACTACTCTCCAAGCTCCCTTCCTTTGGGTTTCCTCCTCTTTGCTTACTTTTGTATGTCTAGTTTTCTCTCAGATAGCTCCATATTGGGACTTGTTGATGGAGCGCCTCTTCCTCATTTTCTGTCATTTGTGGTCTACAGGGTTCTATTTTATATCCAACTTCTTCTTGCTTTTCATCAACGATCTTCTAAGCTCCACTTCTAACTCTGTTCATTCTTATGCCCATGACTCAACTCTCCATTCTTCTACTCATTTCAAATCGGCTCCCTCATTTGCTTATTGAGGTACTTCTTGCCGATCTGGACAGGATTTCCCTGTGGGGTCACCTCAACCTTGTGAAATTCAACTCTTTTAAACACTCAACTTCTTCACATCTCCTTCTCAAAAATACCTTTAACTTACTTTCCCATATAATTCGACGGCTCCCCCATCTTACCTGTAAACTACATTAACATTCTTGGTGTGAATATAAAAAAAATTTCTTGGAAACCTCGTATCACAATGGTTGCTATGGTGGCTTTGAAGAAGCTGGGAATACTTTTCAAATTTAAAGAACTTTTTTCTTCTAAACATTTTCTCCAATTATATAAGGGTCTTATCTGCCCTTGTATGGAATCCTGTTTTCACATTTGGGGGGGGAGAGGGGGGGGCTTCCCTTTCACCTTTCTTTTGGATAGGGTTAGGTCTAAGACTAAAAGAGTAATAAACTGGCCGCTACTTTCAAACTCACTTGACCCTCTATCTCTGCGACGTGATGCTGGTGTTTTTTTTTTTTTTTTTTTTTTTTTTTTTTAACAAAAAGTTCACATCTCACGGGCATTGCCCTATTCGAGGAGAGGAACTTTTCTAGGTAGTATATACCTAGGATCCCGAAGTGGGATCGAACCGGCGCCCTCAAGCACGTGAGTCAATCACTTTACCGTTTGAGCCACGGTAAACGGCTGGTGTACTATCTCTTTCCTATAGGTACTATAATAACAGTTGCTTGAGGGAATTGAGCTCTCGCATTCTACCACTGCTGCGTCGCCCTCGTAGCACAAGGGGTGTCATGCTTTCACATGAATTTTGTGTGGATATGTTAAATTCTAGGCTTGTCCGTTGTGCTGCCTCCTTTTTTCCAACCACTTCTGTTTTTCCTGTTGCTTTTAATCTTCCTCTCTTTAAGTCCCCCATCTCTGCTCACCTGAGAGATTTTCGTTAGGCTGAAATTGGGTGGGTTTTATTTAATTTTATATTTCTGCCCCCATTTACTTAGTTCTTATATATATATATATATATATATATATATATATATATATATATATATATATATATATATATATATATATATATATATATATATATATATATATATATATATATATATATATATATATATATATATATATATATATATATATATATATATATATATATATATATATATATATATATATATATATATATATGTCAATAGGACCTTCGTGAAGAATTTAGTCAATTTGGTACAGTTGTTGCTGTCAGTATACCAACAGAAAAAGATTCTAAAAAAAAGAGAGGTTTTGCTTTCATTGAATTTGAAGATTATGATGCAGTTGATAAGGCTTGTGGTAAGATTATTATTATTATTATTATTATTATTATTATTATTATTATTATTATTATTATTATTATTATTATTATTATTAAAGTTTTTCCAGTGCTTACTTGACAAAATTTTCATGATATTTTTATTTATATTTAAATCACATGTAAAGAACATATTTACCACTTAAAACTGCTTTATATGTTCAATATTATATACTCTATTGATTTTCAAGTTTTATCTAGATTAATTTATGTATCATAGTTCATATATCTTGCACTAAATTATGTAACATGGTTTATATATCTTACACGTATTTGCATTTTAAAGTTTATGCCATACGTTATGAAATATCAAAACTTGACCTTAATGAATCCTCCAAAAAGTATTGAATAAATTATCTATAGAAATCTCATATGGAATAAATGACAGCATATTGTAATAGGTGTAATTAACATAGCCAGAAAATTTTTTTATGTTCATCCAGCTTATTCTTTCACTTCTCACTCTGTCCAATTAAGTATTTTATCATTTTAAAATTGTCAGTTGACTGTGAGACGAAAACCTCAACTGTGGAAAATTGTTGAAACTACCATAAAGATATTATTTGTAAATCTGACCTTCTTACCTCTGACTTACGTTATTATTATTATTTTTAGTTAACTTGAATATATCATAAGGAATTTTACGAATTCGTGAAAATTTCTCCACAATTGACACACTGTATCTTGAAATTAATTTTAATTAATTATTACTTATTTTCAGTAAAGAAAGATATTACAGTAAAATATAAAAGGGTGGACGTTAAGAAAGCACTCAGCAAGAATGAGATGATGATGCGACAAAGAAATCGCATGGGAGGAATGAACAGAGGTGGTGGTGGTGGTGGTGGCGGAGGCCCATGGGGTTTAAGAAAAGATAATTCCTGGAGTAACAATCAGAACAGTGGTGGATGGGGAGGTAACTATTTTCATATATATATATATATATATATATATATATATATATATATATATATATATATATATATATATATATATATATATATATATATATATATATATATATATATATATATATATATATATATATATATAATATATATTTTATTATTTTTACCCCATATATATATATAATTATTATATTATTATTATTAGATAACAGTGGTGGATGGGGTAATGAAGGAGTTAATTATGGTGGACCAGGAGGTCCGGGAGGCCCAGGCGGCTATAATCAAGGTGGTTACAATAATCCAGGACCATGGCAGGGTGGACCTTCTAATCAAGGATGGGGTGGTAATCAAAATAATCAAGGATGGGGCTGTAATCCAGGAAATTATGGTGTGTCTGGCAATAACTGGAATCAAGACCCGAGTGATTTTGGAAACAATTATGGTCAAAGCTATGGAGGAGGTCCAATGAGAAGTCAAAATTATGGTAGTCAAACAAACAGATCAACACCTTACAATACAGGTACTATTAACTATTATGTATTTGTTTTAGTCGTTGTAGATAGATTTATTAAATTTGGTTAGAGTAATTCCATTTAAATAATTGTAATCTTTTGTATTGCATTTAGTTCATTGTATCAATCGGAATATTGCTTTGCAATAACAAAAAAAATTTTTCTTTTTACAAATTGAAGTTCATCTTTGGGCTTTTTGTCGTAGTCAAGTAGGGAAACTTGTAATAGGTGTATCAAACTCAGAACCTTTGTCACTCGAATCTGATTAGTTAATCAATACGCTTGTCAAAATTACAAGAATTTATAGATGTTAAAAATTGTTTAATATTTTTCAGGAGCGCCTATGGGTGGATACAATACTAGTGCAGGAGGTGGTGGCTATGGTATGGGAGGCTCTGGTCCAAATAAGCGCTACTAAATGTCCTTTTTATCTTCCCCCTCTGTGTGTATGGTAAGTAGTTAAATTGAGATGACTAATGTTCTTTTATTACTGTAGGTACAAAGCAGGTTAGCCATCAAGTCAGGCAGGCAAAATGCTAGGCTACATTCAGGCAAGCTGGATAGGATTTAAAGAATAGGCTTCAAGATTCTACAAGATTGATAGCGAGGAATAAGAGAGAAAATATTAAAATTATAGTAAACGCTCCAGACTACAACTTAATTAACCTAGTGTACCATAAATCCAGAGATTTTATTATTTAAAAAATATATTTAAAAAAAAAAAATTAAAAAAGTCAAAAAATCAAAAAAAAAAAAATTCCCAGAATCACCATTTCTGTTGCAATTACAGTATTTAATATTTACCTGAATGAATATATAATTGAAAATTATAATTTTAATTCACGGAAAGCCAAAGTCAATTATTAGTTATTAGTATGTATAAATTATTTCCTTATGCAATATATAGAAATAAATGGAGTAAAAATATGTTTATCTATTTTATCCTAAGCAGACATGTTGATGATTTTCTATTCTAGGCAGTGACAGCTTAGAACACTTACTAGGTATATTTGAAGGTAGGTTCGATAAGTTTATTCAGTGTAGGTAATCGATCATTAGGTTAACTCTTTCTTTGCTGTTTTAATTACTTTTCTATAATTGGAGCACTTACGTAGATTTGTTCTAGGTTTTGTATCTTGCTTTTTTTCCTTCGTGCTGAGAGAAGGGGATAGGGATTTGTAACAGTGGATACCGTTTAGTGAGAAAACATTTGAATTATTACGGGATTATAGTTTAGGTTTTTATTCCTCGATCGAAACGATTGGCTATTTATCACCATTTAGTTACTGAAAATTGATGTAAAATTGACCACTCATCATATTCCTCAATCTTTACACTTGGATTTTTTTATTTACTTCTAAATTCATTTTGTGGTGAATATATTTGAGTTTTAATAGTGAATTTGAGACTAATTTTTATTGTTTTTCAGGTATGTTGAGTGATCTTGATGGAGAACTGTGATAATCTGAAACAACTCTGCGATATTCTAACTGTGATAGTCTTAATTTTTATGGGAAAGTTTGTAATTAAAGTTTTATTCTTTAGTGCCTTTTAATTAATTATAAAATCCAGTAAACTTAACTTTCAAATCCTTTGACCTATTTCATGTTTGGAATTCGTCGTTTAATTCAGAAGACTCACCCATAATGAATGATGTGAAGAGGGTGATGTGTGTATTCAGTTCGAGGAGAGCATCCACAAGTAAATGTGTATTTAATTTCGGTAGAAAATATATATATATATATATATATATATATATATATATATATATATATATATATATATATATATATATATATATATATATATATATATATATATATATATATATATATATATATATATATATATATATATATATATATATATATATATATATATATATATATATATATATATATATATATATATATATATATATATATATATATATATATATATATATATATATATATATATATATATATATATATATATATATATATATATATATATATATATATATATATATGTGCCTAAACAAGCCGCCGGTTTTGAAATAACATTTTCAGATTTCCGTCAACGCGTTAGATGTTTTATAAAATATAAATTATTGTTCGTTACAAATTTTCAAAGTTTTGAATTCAGGTATGAATTTATATTTTTATCCTTCCCCTCTTTCTTGCTATCCTTTCAATTGACTTTTACTCAAATATAAACCTTTAGGGTTAAATTAAGGTGACTATCTATCCCGATATTTTTGGGGGGTAAATCGGGACGGATAATAGTATTTTATCCAACTTTTGTTTAAATTAGATGTAAAAATGATTTTTTTTTTGTATCATTTAGCTAAATTATTTCAAAATTATTTTTTTTTATACCTTCAATCACTATGGCTGAAAGATCAGCTTCAGCAGTGTGGGAGTACTTTACAATGTTTCAGAATAGGCTCGAAATAGCTAAATGTAGCATGTGCAGTCAGGAAATTAGAAGAGGACCTCTGGGTGACACAAGCAAAAATTTTCAACCTAATCTTTATGGGCCATATAAAATCAAAACACAAAGATGAAAATTGATTAGCAGAAGAGGAACGGTCAAAAGAAAAAGAAAATATTGAAAAAGCAAGAAGAAAAATCTTAATTTTCTTCCATATTATTTGATTCAATTCACTATTACAATGTATAATTTGCAACATCAACCTAGGTTATAACTAGGGATGCCGAATGAGTTCGATATATATCGATATCGATATTTTTTACGATAGTATCGAAAAAATTTCGATGATACTTTTAAAGCCGATATATCAATATATCAATATTTTGCCCTCAGTATCGAATCAATAATATTTTATTTATTTTTTAAATTTTTTTTTTTTTAACTTTGCAAATTTTAAGTGGTTTTCTATTCCTTAATACAATAAAATTTAAATATAATTTGTTATTTTTTATGTGTGTAATGTTGGAAGATGTTGACATTTTGTTTGAATCAGGAGAGGATGGGAGGTCAGATCATGCAAGAAAAGTAGAGGCTTATATATATATATATATATATATATATATATATATATATATATATATATATATATATATATATATATATATATATATATATATATATATATATATATATATATATATATATATATATATATATATATATATGATGAGCAACTTAAGACTAGTTTCTCTAAGCGAAAACTGTTCCTATTCATATATTTAAAGACTCCTTCCTCGAAGTAAAGAATCTGCTCCCATTCATAGAATTTACAACCCTGTCCTCGAAACAAAGATTATGTGCTCTCTCATAGAGTTAAGACTATCCTCGAAGCAAAGACTCTGTTCCTATTTATACCAACAAAGACTGTTTTCAATCAAAGAATTTAAGTGTTCTAGAAGCAAAGACTCAGTTCCTATTCATAGGTTTTAAGACTCCTTCCTAGAAGCAAAGACTTGTTCCTATTCATAGGTTTTAAGACTCCTTCCTAGAAGCAAAGATTATGTTCCCATTCATAAACTTCATACTCCTCCCTCGAAGCAAAGACTATGTTCTCACTTACAGAATTAAGACTGTCCTCGAAGCAAAGACTATGTTCCCACATACAGAATTATGACTGTCCTCGAAGCAAAGACTCTGTTCCTATTCATAGATTTTAAGACTCCCTCCTAGAAGCAAAGACTGTTAACATTCATAAATTGTTTTCATAGAATTATATATATATATATATATATATATATATATATATATATATATATATATATATATATATATATATATATATATATATATATATATATATATATATATATATATATATAGAGAGAGAGAGAGAGGAGAGAGAGAGAGAGAGAGAGAAGAGACAGAAAAACTCACAGGAAATAAAAAGGAAACTCAAATAAAATTTGGTGCAAGACTTTCGAAGGGATAGCCACCCTTCCTCTTTCAGGCTCTAGCCTGAAAGAAGGAAGGGTGGCTATCCCTTCGAAAGTCTTGCTCCAAATTTTAATTGAGTTTCGTTTTTATTTCCTGTGGGTTTTTTTTCTGTCTGAAATTTTACATGATTATTATATATATATATATATATATATATATATATATATATATATATATATATATATATATATATATATATATATATATATATATATATATATATATATATATATATCAAAAGACTGAATAACTTAATTCAAGAGTAACAACTGGGAATCGCGCCGACAGTATCGGTAATTTTAAAATATTTTTTTAATTGGAATCACAAAACTAGGCAAGCTGTTCCCATATGCAGAGACATAAAAGATAACGCATATATCTTAAATAACTTAATTTTTAAAAGCCATCAAATCATTCGAAATATTATCTACTCGGTTACGTACGTACTAAAAGGGTATTTTCACCAATCCGAGCTTTCTTTTTATTAATATTTATATTACAACCACTATTTCTCCATTTACCATTTAGTATATAATAAACTTTCTTTTCTTGACAGTCAAGAGTTTTTTAAAAAAATCTTAAAATCTGAATTGTATTCCTTTAAATATTTCCACAGGAAACATTCAATTTATTTTCAATTTCACCTCAAAACTTTCTTTAAAAACCACAAATCAACCTTGTAGCAGTTGTATTGCCTTGAGACTGTCGATGTTCCTTTTAGGTGAGTACTTTAAACGTAAACAATACTCAATTTTTGTTTGGCTTTGTTTCTGAGAGCGGACTTCAACTATAAGGTCATATGCTATCCCTCCAGGCTGACAAAAACCTGCCCTTCAGGTCATCACCAGTTCAGAGCAATCAAACCGCTTGCTCTGAGAACTGGAGGCACTCTCCGAATACTTAATTAAAGGAATAGCCTATTATAGAGCTTCCTCATTGCCTCGACCTTGCTCTTATAGGCAATATTACGGTTTATAATTAACATTTTGTCAGCTGCTTCTAGCCTCTATACATTTTCATGACCACTTTCAAATTGCTACTAAAAATCATTTCTAGATCCTAATCTATGTCAACAGACTCCAGCCATTTGCCATTCATCTGATATTAAAATTCTTACTAGACATTAATACGATGTACCATATACTACAGACCATTGGAATCATTTACCACTTATCGAGTCAACCAAAAAGTTTATAATACATTTCAACTTTTTAATAAACAAAAAATTTAACTACATTAATCGGGTGCATTTTATGAACACAAATGTTCAAAACCTAAGCTAACTAATTAAGTAAAATACTATACCTTATGGATATAGAAATATATTTGTACTAGAAACTACGTCATTTAGGTAGAGCTGACTTTTTTTTTGTTTTAGGATAAAACATTTAATCTTAAAGGTACAACCATCAAATTTGGAGAATGTTCATTATTGAGTGGGATACGTATTCTTGCATTCTTTTAAAATTTCTGTAGTGCCAAAATTTGGTAACCTTTTTTTTTTTTTTTTTTTGGGGGGGGGGGCCGTTCAAGCCCAAATTTTCAGAGACATTGCAGGAAGAACATATCTAAAAATTATTAGATCACTTTTTTTTGAATTAGGTCCCTAAAAAAATGATAGTCAAAATGGTTTCAGAAAATGTTTTGAAAAAATTTAAATTTTCAAAATTATTTTGCTCATAACTTTTTTCTAGAAATTTATATCAAAAATTTGTTTGAAGATAAATTAAAGACAAGGTCTTTATGGAGTCAATAATAAAATTTAGCTCATATTGGTCAAGTGACATAAAAGCTAAAAAGCTAAAAAAAAAAAAAAAAAAAAAAAATTTCACAGCCCATCTTTTTTTCGACGCCAAGGTTTTGTCGCTCGACCGATCTGACTAAACCTTTCAGTAACAATGCACAAGGACTGTATCTAAAAGTATATATTTGAGAGAAATTTTGATACGTATCGCAATAAAAACATTATAGCAAAAAAAAAATTTTTTTTAATTTTTTAAAAATTAAAAAAAAAATTTTCCCCAAAACTTTTTTTAATTCACAATCTTTTTCTAGGGATAAATATTAACAAAGCTGAATACTATTTGTTAAGACAAGGTTTTCTTACAGTGCTCCTGAAAATTTTGGGTAGATTGGTCAAACGACAAAACGTTATTTAAAAAAAGGGAAGGTCTGTGATCTCTGAAACTATTGATCTACTCAAATTTTAAAAGAATGCAAAAAATGCGTAAGTTGCCCAATTATGAGTCTTCCCAAAGTTCTATGTTGGTACCTTCGAAACGAATATTTTCATTCCAAGAAATGGTTCTAGCCTTTTTTTTTTTTTTTTTTTTTTTTTTTACAATTTTCATACATTTTGGGATGAAAATTTTAGTTTTGAAGGTACCAACATACAACTTTGGGAAGACTCCTAATTGGGTAACCTACGCATTTCTTGCATTCTTGTAAACTTTGAGTAGTATCAAAAATTTCCGAGATCACAGACCTTTTCTAAATAACCTTTTATGAGTTCCATTATTTACTTACAAACTCCTTTATTTTTTGTACACTCTTTGAAGCACAAGAAGAGAATTTTTTCAATCTAGTTTTCAGTTGCGATTGGCAAGTCTTTACTTGTTTGTAGTGGTACTACCTACTTTCTGGTCACCTCTGCTTAGAATAATTTTCCTTCTTGTTCTTCACTCTAGAAAAGCATCTATGTTCATCTCAGATATTTACATCAGGAAGGACATTGGGAGGGTCTTCTTTCTCTGTTATACGTTTCCATAAATAGGCATTTAAAAAAATAAAGAAAAAATAAAGAAATTAATTTAACTTCATTTAAAGAACATAAAATTTCTATCACGAATAGATAGTCTGTGGTAACTTTTTTGGCAGTTATTTTAAAAATGTGGTTCTAGTTTTAGCTATCAACCCTTATATTTTAGAGAAAAACCCAATTATACAGATAAAACCTCACTAAAAAGTTTTTTTTATGCTAAAACAATAACATTATTAATAATTTTGACTTTTATATTTGTTAAAACTTTTTTACTACAGTATACTTTTCTATAGTGGGATAAGCAAAAATTTAGAAGTGTCTTGAATCTTGAAACAAGGCTAAAAAAACTTTTGGACAATAGCACAAAGGTACAGTTGTTGATTTCAAATTCAAATCTTATGTCAAATGCAAGTGTTTCACTACCTTAAGTATTTTACAGCTTATTCCATGTTTATTGAGTACAGTTTTACATTGTCCAAAGAACAACAGGTGCGATAAGTGTCTTTGCTGTTTTCTCATTTCTGTAGTAAATATTATCGTTGTTTAATAAATGGTTCTGGAGTTTTTTTTGTGCCAGTACAAATAAGAAGATAAATAATAACCAAGAATATTTCCTGTTTTATTTTAATATCTGTCGAGTAACATTTCTTTTTTAAGCATCTCTCTTTAAATTATGATTACAATTAGATTTAAAGTTTCTCTCAGAAGAACATTAAAATTATTTTTTTTTTTATGAGTAAGCAAATGCCTTTTTAAAGTCTTTATGCGATTACATTCAAATCTGCAATCAGGACATTTAAAAAATCAAACTCGTGTGATTTTAAATTCCTCTTTTTGATAACCTTCGAAGCTACAGACTGAACATTTAAATAATTTTCCATTCCCATGATTCAAAATGTGTATTTTTAAATTACCTTTATTATTACATTCATAAGTACAATCAGAACATTTAATAATTTTTCATTTCCAAGGTTTAAAATGTGTAATCATAAATTATTCTTATCATTACATTCAAAAGTACAATGAGAAAATTTGAATCATTTTTTATTTAGATGTGTAATCATGTTTTTTTTAAAGACAAATTTACGATCACATTCATAGAACATTTAAATAACTTTTTTTTTCTCTCTCTCTCTCTCCTTTTATTATCTGAATGCTTAAGTATGTCTCTTCTTAAGACGGATTTAATATTACATTCAAAGTCACACTCGGAACACTTAAATAACTTTACACTTCAATGCTTAAGCATGTGTTTCTTAAAGTTACTTTTGTCATTACTTTCATAGGTACACTCACAACATTTAAATAACTTCACATCTACGTGATTAAGCATGTGTATTTTTAAGTTTTTTTTCTGATTGCATTCATAGGAGCAGTCACAACATTTAAATAATTTTATATTTTGATGCTTCAGCATGTGTCGTTTTAAGTTGCTTTTCCGTTTACATTCATAGGAACATTCAGAACATTTAAATAATTTTATATTTTGATGCTTCAGCATGTGTTGTTTTAAGTTGCTTTTTTTGTTACTTCCATAGCTACAGTCAGAACATTTAAATAACTTCACATTTGCGTGATTAAGCATGTGTATTTTTAAGCTTCCTCTGTCATTACATTCATAGGAACATTCAGAACATTTAAATAACTTTACGTTTGAATGATTCAACACATGCATTTTTAACTTACTTTTGTCATTACTTTCATAGGAACATTCAGAACATTTAAATAACTTTACACCTGAATGATTAAGAAGGTGTATTTTTAAGCTTCCTCTGTGATTACATTCATAGGAACATTCAGAACATTTAAATAACTTTACATTTGAATGATTCAACACATGTATTTTTAACTTACTTTTGTCATTACTTTCATAGGTACACTCAGAACATTTAAATAATTTTACACCTGCATGATTAAGAAGGTGTATTTTTAAGTCCCTTTTTTTGTTACATTCATAGGAACATTCAGAACATTTAAATAACTTTACACCTGAATGATTAAGAAGGTGTATTTTTAAGTCCTCTTTTCATTACATTCATAGGAACATTCAGAACATTTAAATAACTTTATATTGCTATGGATAAGAAGATGTTTTTTTAAATTTCCTTTGAATTCAGACTTATAACTACAATGTTCACATTTCAACATTCTTTTATGGGACCTCAAATGACTTTTCAACTCATCATTACTATCAAAATTTAAATTACAAACTTTGCAACTGAGAGCTTGGCAATTATTTTCCTTAACCCTTCGTTCAGACCTTCCTGCTGACGTCTGAGGTCTTCTCGAAGTCCTTTTCACTTCGGAGCAGTTTCCTTCTTCGCCAGTTTCACAAATAACTTTCTGTAAAATTAATTAACTTTTTTGAGTTGTCTTTAGATAACAAAAAAAAAAAAAAAAAATCTTTTAAAAAATACTTTGTCATAATATTTTTATTTTCAAATTTAAAAAATAAAAAAAAAAAAAAAAAAAAAAAAAAAAAAAAAAAAAAAAAAAAAAATTTTTTGTTGAATATTTTAAAGAAACTTTTTTTTTTTTTTAACTACCTCAATTTCATATATATATATATATATATATATATATATATATATATATATATATATATATATATATATATATATATATATATATATATATATATATATATATATATATATATATATATATATATATATATATATATAGTATGCTCAAGCTCTATTAATGATTATTATTCACAGATAGGTTGTCCGTTTAGAAGATGACCAAGAGGGAAGTATGGAGGAGGCTTCGCAAGAATGAAGTATTCTTCGTTGGAATTATCACAGATAAGCTCTCTTTACTTTCTTTTGTATATTATAGAATAATAGTATCTAATTCTTTTTATTTTCTCTTTGTAGGGTGAATAATATAAATTAACTATGAATAACTAAACATATAACTGAACAGAACTTATATTTAAAAATAAAGACAAAAATAAATTAAAAGTAAAGTTTAAAAACAAAAATAAAAGGAATTTCAAAAAGAAGTGTTATTCGACTTCAAAGATTGAGGATTCCAATCCTTGTTAGCTCACGTAGGTTATTGTAAAATTTTGTTTCCTTGTTTTGTTTTTCAACTATTAAAGTTTTTTTCATGATTTAACGCCAAATGAAAAAGTTTTAAATTCTTTTATTTTTGTAGTCCTGAGTTGGGGAACTACATCATCAGCTTTTCGTTGAACATCTTCAGTTCCATCCTACTCCGAAAGTTCGTTTTCCTCAGTTAAAACTTTATGAATTGATAAGGGGAATTTATTTAAGAAATCAACGTATTCCCTTCAGTTCCAAAATAAAGCCCTAATTTACCCTGTGTTCCCATTCCTTTTCCCAGTTCTGGCCTGTTGTTTTTAAACACTACCAATGGTCAAATTGTATAAATAAAATATCCTCAAATTTTCTTCCGGTTTTCATTTTTCCCATCCAAGAAACACAAATTCTTATTGTACTGTTTGTCGTCATTTGCTCCTTTATGTGATCCCCCTTGTCCTGACAAAGAATCTGAGGACTTCAGTTCGTGACGTCTGATAGCGGTATCAACCTAACTCATCAACGTCGTCCTTACGAAAAGGAGAAGTGGACGACACAGCTCAACCAAAACAATCGGCACTCGAACCAACGCAACATTGTGAGTGTAACCGGTATCTTATATAATATTTTGTTTCTCTGATAGTTTATTGCTAATATATATATATATA
>SEYY01000115.1:8247-26968 GCA_009176605.1 Armadillidium nasatum
TCATTAATTTAAGGGAATTTTGACTATTCTACTCCTTCTTTATAATTAAATAAACTCATTTAATTTATATTAATTTTCTTAACCTAAAATATCAGTGCTTTTGACCTCTTTACAAATTTAAGACTACCTCAGCAAAATTTGAGTGACTATGGCCTTGGCCAAGGTCGGTCCTTAGTAACAACATAAATGATAAACATTTACAAATTTTTACCTTCACAATAGAAGCTTTCCACATCTTTCTTCATTATTGTGAGTCATTCTCAATTGTAGTAGATATTCATGGTCTCTGGTATTATCTCTTAATATTCTTTGATGTTTTTATTCCTTTTTCCATAGGCTCTTTCCTTTTCATTTACAATGACCCATCATTAATTTCTCTATTGCCATTTTTTGTTTATAATTTCTTTTACTGATTACCTCAGAAACCTTTTCATGCATCCATTACTGATACCTTTGTGAGAAATTCTCATTCTAAGCAACTATTGTTCATTCAGCCTACAAAATTCTTTTGTCTTTCTGTTAATAATGTTATACTTTTCAGTTACATAAGTTTCTTATAATTTCAGAATATTTTCTAGAAATCATATGTATATTTATTATTAAGTCAATTTCATTTATAGAAATTTATGACCCTTGAAAATGTTTCTTCACTGTTGAAGAAAATAAAAGACGAAGGCTTAAAGACACATTTTGAATCCGATGAAGAGAAGTTCTTTGCACAACTTGTGAAGTCTAAGTTTCCTGCAGTACTTCTCAACAAGATCAGTGATAAAGAATTAAAGGTAAATTTGATTTACACATTTAATAATAAAAAATTTATTATGATTATTATCATTTATAAAAATTTTTACTTCATTTTATTTTAATATAATTTTAATTCATACAAATTAATAAACCTTTTTCTTTTTGTCAGTAACTCTTGACTGTTTATTTGCTATCCTTCACAATGGTGTCATCTTTATAAAATTCCTTAGTCTTGCTACTTATATATATATATATATATATATATATATATATATATATATATATATATATATATATATATATATATATATATATATATATATATATATATATATATATATATATATATATATATATATATATATATATATATATATATATATATATATATATATTTTTTTTTTTTTTTTTTTTTTTTTTTTTTGGGGGGGGGGGATTATTTGGGATTGAGAGATACCAAATTTTTACCGATACTGATACCAATATCAATTCTGACATTTTAAGGAAAACACACACACACACACAAACAACAAATAATATTATATATATATATATATATATATATATATATATATATATATATATATATATATATATATATATATATATATATATATATATATATATATATATATATATATATATATATGTGTGTGTATTGTGTGCGCATGTGTCGTTAAAGCCGACATACCCCAATACATGGCGCTTGAAAGTATGCAAGTTAAAAGAAGTTGGGAGAAGAAATAAAGGGAGCCTTTTTCACACACTACCATTAGAGTACCAATAAGATTAGACATAGCGGTTAAGTCTGGGGTTAGACAGTTAGACAAAGAAAGGATAAGATTGTGCAGAATGGCGTGTTGCACAAATTCTTCTCAATGGCGGATAAATGCAACGGGAGAGTTCAGCAATAGTATAGAGTGAGTGACGCAACAGTTCAACGACAGAAAGAGATTGGAGAGAATTAGTGTGAACGGTATAGTTGTTAAGATGAAAAGCCATAGACTCCACATTATCAAGGAGAGCTGCGTGAGTGGAACCAATCAAGATGTGTGAGGCATACTCCATACAGGGGAGAACAACACACCCTATAAAGAGAAAGCAACTGGATTGACGCAAAAAAATCACGAAGGCGCAACAGAACACCCAACCTCTTTAAAGCTTGTTTAGAAAGAGAAGTAATGTGATCCTTCCAAGGAAGATCACGAGAGAAAGAAATACCTAGAATATTAAGGAGAGATGAAGGTTTGAGTTGTGTGTTTGCGAAGATTTTTTAGTTTTGTGGAAGATTGTGTAGAGTAGAGATGGGGTGGAACCGAGCTTTTGAGGCATTGAAAACAACTATGTTTTATCTGCCTCATTATGAAATGCGAGAAAGATCAGATGTCGTTTTCACCAAGGCCACCATTGTAGCGTCAATTAACTGTTGCTGGAAGGGACGCCTTTTAAACTGAAAAGAGTAATGAAAGGTGGAGTTATTAAGTTATCAGCATAGGAATGGATAGGTAATAAAGTAACAGAGAGGGGAGCATTAATGAAGAGTGGAAAAAGTTTTGTGGACAGGACAGAATACTGAGGAACACCACTATTAATAGATTTAAAGGTTGAACGGTGGCCGTCAACAGCAGTAAATAGATAGTAAATATCATACCTGTTTTACAGATGGTTCAAAGGATTGTGAGAATATAGGTAATACTGTGTTGTATGATGAAGTGATGAGGCAGTTTTTATTATCTAATTATAGCTCCATATTTACTCAGAAGCTTATTCAATTATATAGCCTTACATCATTTGCTGTCTAAACCACATTCACAGTCAGCAATATTTACCTATTCCTTATCTGTAATTAAAGCAGACTACACAAGACATAATACAAAAAAAAGATTCTATTCTACTGATATGAGCAAAAACTGAACAAGAATATCACCAACTATCTGAGGATCCTGCTCAATTTTACTTTCCAACAACAACCCAATTTTTGGACTATAGCTTATAATAGAACTTTTCAGAAATTTTGCCTTATTCCATACTTGTGTTAATGATGAATTTCGATTAATAGAATATAACAATCTTTGTTTATACTTTTTTTTTTTTGCTTGTTTGACAATATACCTTGCTTTTGCCTTTTGACATTTATACTTTATAAGATTCTCATGTATTTAATTTTTCTGTAAATGACTAAAATGCCGATTTTTCTCTGTAATTGCAATTTTACAGTCATTTGTCCACCAAGAATTACATTTCTTTTTTTACATTATCATTTTTTGATGAGGTTTTAAAAATTTTTCCTGCTGTTGTCAATATAGAAGTGACCAAAGCACTATTATTTTGATCTAAGTTACATGAGGATCAACATCAGGCAACTTCAAGGAAGATTTATACCCCACCCAATCTTTATTCTGTACACACCATTTAGGTCTTCGAAATTTCTTGTCTAATTCATAGGTAGTTGTGACTATTATTGGAAAGTGATCGCTCCCATGCTGATCAGAATACAATGACCATTGTAATTTATCTACTAATTTTTTCATTAATTAATGTAAGATCTAAAGTTGAACTATAATTTTTCCAGTCTGCAAAATATGTTGGTTGTGACTCATTTAGCAAATATAGATTATTCTTCACTATGTAATTAAATAGTTCTCCTACTATTATTCCACAATGTATGATGACTTTTAAAATCTCCCATCACTATCATTGATGAGGTATCTCCAATTTGTTTCAGTGCCATATTCAAATGTCTCATAAAAGAATTATTCGAAGGAGGTACATATATATATTAAAAATCTTCAAAGAATTTGATTCAAAGAAAATTTAATTGCTACAACTTCCAAATCTGTATTAATATTAAATTTCCCTTTGTAAATTCTTTCCAAATAGAAACTTTCAACTTTCTTCTTTAGTAAAAGGAACCCTACATATGTTTAGATTTGTTAAAAGGCCATATAGATTATACGATAATTCTTTTGGAAATGATCTAGACTGGAAGATTAATCCCAACCCACTAATTAACTTTTCTGTTTGCATACTATTTAGCTGATTTGTCTCCCTAGTTTGTACTTTCAAATGGTCATTTTTTTCTAAATTTTTATGTTGGATATTTTTCCTTTGTTCCTGTCTATGTAATGTCGCAGCATAAGAAGTATGTTCCACAGAAGAATTCAAGTTACTTAATCTGCTATTATAGATTTTCCTTGCATTATCAAAAGTAGTTTTGTTATTTATTTTTATATGAACAATTTAATTTCTCTTAGATAATGTGAACATTCCCTTGAATTAGAGGGATGCTCATTACTACAATTTACACATTTACTTTGTATATTTCTTTCACATTTTTCTGTTAAATGGGGCTAAGAACAGAATCTACATCTTACTGGTTTTTTTACAATTCCAACTCGTTTGACAAACGAAGCATCGCAATGGATTCGGGTAGTATTGTCGTACACTATGTGATAAGTATCCACAGAATATCTGCTGTGGGATATCCAACATACCAAAGGTCAAAACTATTACATTTGTTGGAGATCTTTCTTTGCCTCTTACTATTATTCTTGCAGATATTACCTTTTGTGTTGAGAGACCTTCAGCAATCTCATCATTAGATAGACTCGCAAGTTCTGGGGCATAAATTGTTCCCTGGGTTGTATTAATATTATATGCTGGAGTCACTTTAATTTGAATAGTTTGATTACTTAAGGTTTTAGTTTGCTGCTAATTTTTTTGTCTGATTATAATTATATATTTCAATCAGTAGATACGATATCTACAAAATTTAGCTGACTTGATTGGCCCAAGAGTAATTAACTCTATTCCCTTTTTAAGTCCAAAAGGATGAATCTTTTTCAAATCTATATTATCCTCAGTTGATTGTATATATAAGAAACAAATATACTCTGGAATTACAGAATAATCCTCTTTTTTTGTTGGTAGTATGTGTTCCATTTCTTTGCACTGCTTTATCTGATGGCAAAGAATCATTTTATGTTTTAAAACCTTGAAAGGCATTCTGAATATTATCTCTCAACTTTTTGAGTCTTCTTTCCAGTCTAGTTTTTTGTAAATTATTGCGTTAGATTGACATCAGCCTGTGTATAATTTCCTAGATATCTTCCATCGATTCCTATATATCAGTTGATGAAGTAGGCTCACCAGAAATGGAAGATAAATCTGTTTCCAAATTATTTAAGTGACCTTCACCTCTTTTATTTGGACGAATATTTTTTTTCTTCTTTCTCTTTTTTCCATAAGACGGCATGTTATTATGGATATCAGTGATTCAAATTAACAATATTCCCAAATTTATACTTGTCAAATGTAAATTTTACTATATACTGCAAGCACTAATTTTGGTTATCTAAGTATTACTTGCTCAGTTTTTTAAGCTTCCGAACACACCAAAAGCGAAGAATCTACGGAGAAACTAATGAATTTAAATTACATATTTATCAACATGACTAGTCTGAAGTGTGGTGATCGTAACTCTCCGTTGCACCAGCATAGAGAAGAAAAAAAATCACATAATCGTTATATGAGTTCGGCAAATTACCTATTTTCTTGCCAAAATAATGATAATAGAAAGTTTTTAAAATCTTTAATCATTAAAAATATTATTAATTTTAATCGGTCCCCTTGTGAAGTGAAAATTGATGATATTTTGAATAATTTAATAAAAGATGGAAAATTTTACAAAAATATTTTGGAAAAAAACATTTTGATGCTAATTTTTGTACATACTTCCAAACCAACAAAATTTGATTGGGTCTTCGTCTTTGAGTGGATGTTTCAGTTCTTTCTTTACTTACCTTGAATAAAGATCTCCAAGTGTTGGGGTCAAAAGTTCGGTTTTTAACATAATTATTAAGTTTTAATTAATTGTTGTTCTTTTTTTATGATTTTATCGTTTTAAAGTAATTTTTTTTGGCTCCTAGGTTGAAGTAAGGGTGTTATATATATATATATATATATATATATATATATATATATATATATATATATATATATATATATATATATATATATATATATATATATATATATATATATATATATATATATATATATATATATATATATATAATTTTATAATTTCTCACCTTTGGAAATGACACAAATAAGAACTGTTATTAATTTTTTTATTAATTTATGTAAAATTTTAATATATAATTTAAAATTACATTTAATATGATAATAATAATTAATATAATATAATAATAATTGTATTTTTACTCATAAGTATGGAAAATTAAAATTTGTTAAATATTGGAAAAAAGTTTTAAAAAATAAAAATTTTATGTATAATACCCATTCTTATAAAGTACATAAATTTTATGCTGCATATATGTGATTATTTATTATTATTATTATTTTTTCTAGACACTCCTTGGCGATGTTGAAGTAGAAAATGCGAACAAAACGGAAAGTACTTCAATCTGCAGACCCCAAATATCAGGAACGTATAATGAAGACATTAAAAAGAATCCCCTTCATAAGTTCCGTTGCAAATTTTGTAATTTTAGTTTAAAAAGCAAAGATGAGTTGAAATGTCATTTAAAGACACACAACAAAAAGTTTAAATGTTGCCATTGTAATTATGAGAGTAATTCTAAACAAACATTAAAGCAACATTTGATAATTCACAGTAAAATAAAATTGTTTAATTGTTCTGAATGTAGCTATAAATGTAATGAGAAAAGACAATTAAAAACTCATATGCTGATTCATCGAAATATAAAGTTATATAAATGTTCTGATTGCAACTACGAATCTAATTACAAATCTAGCTTAAAAAACCACATGCTAAGGCATCGGGATGAAAAGTTATATAAATGCTCTGAATGTAGCTATGAATGTAATGAGAAAAAGGACATGAAAATCCACTTACTGAATCATGAAAATATAAAGTTATTTAAATGTTCTGAGTGCAGCTATGGAAGTAATCGGAAAACTCACTTTAAAAGACACATGCTAATTCATCGAAATGAAAAGTTATTCAAATGTTCTGAATGTAGCTATGAATGTAATCAGAAAGAAAGCTTAAAAGTCCACTTACTGAATCATGAAAATATAAAGTTATTTAAATGTTCTTATTGCAGCTATGAATGTAATGAAAGAGGAAGATTAAATTCCCACTTGCGGATTCACAAAACTTTTAAGTTATATAAATGTTCCGAGTGTAGTTATGAATGTAATCAGAAAGGGAGCTTAAAAATTCACCTGCTGAATCATGAAAATATAAAATTATTTAAATGTTCTGAATGTAGCTATGAAAGTAATAGGAAGGGACACTTAAACACGCACATGTTAATGCATAAAAACGAGAAGTTATATAAATGTTCAGAGTGTTGCTATGCATGCAATGGAAAAAAGGACTTGGAAATCCACTTGCTAAATCATAAAAATATTAAGTTATTTAAATGTTCCGAATGCAGCTATGAAAGTAATTACGAAGGAAACTTAAAAAGCCACATGCTAACGCATCGAAATGAAAAGTTATTCAAATGTTCTGAATGTAGCTATGGATGTAACCGCAGAGATAAATTAAAAATCCACTTACTAAATCATGAAAATATTAAGTTATTTAAATGTTCTTATTGCAATTATGAAAGTAATCTTAAATCACACTTAAAAAGACACATGCTAATTCATCGAAATGAAAAGTTATTTAAATGTTCTGAATGTAGCTATGAATGTAATGAGAAAGGAAGTTTAAAAATCCACTTGCTGAATCATAAAAATATTAAGTTATTTAAATGTTCTGAGTGCGACTTTGAATGTAATAGCAAAGGAAGCTTAAAAAGTCACATGCTGAAGCACCGAAATGAAAAGTTATTTAAATGTTCTGAATGTAGCTATGAATGTAATCATAAGGGAAGCTTAAGAATCCATTTGCTAAATCATGAAAATATAAAGTTATTTAAATGTTCTTATTGCAGCTATGAATGTAATTGGAAAACAGACTTAAAAAGTCACATCCTAAATCATCAAAATGAAAAGTTATTTAAGTGTTCTAAATGTAGCTATGAATGTAATGTGAAAAGGAACTTAAAAATCCACTTACTGAAACATGAAAATAAAAAGATTTAAAAGTTCTTTTTGCAGCTATGAATGTAACCACAAAGAATCATTAAATGCCCACTTGCGCACTCACGAAACTTCTAAGTTATTTAAATGTTCCGAATGCAGTTATGAATGTAACGAGAAAAGGAGCTTAAAAATCCACTTACTGAAACATGAAAATTAAATGTTATTTAAATGTTCTTATTGCAGCTATGAATCTAATTATAAAGAAAGCTTAAACAATCACACATTTAATAAACATGGAAATATATAGCAAGTAACAACATACAGTTGTTATTGAGAGTATGAGTATGACAGTGTTCCTCATACATGGCGAAAGAAAAATTGAGTCTGTAAAGTAGAAACCCCGTGGTTCCGAGGTACAGTATTTATTAAAATGAAAATTGAAACGAAATATAGTAAAGCGATGGTTACGTTTGTCTCATTTTCGGACAAACTTCTATTCTGATTATTTTTTTAATTGGATTTCGAAGGTATTACTATTTTCTCAATGGAATTGAAAAATTTATCAAATTATTGTGAATAAATTTGAATTTTGCAATAAAAATCCAACAAGTTTAAATGACAAATCTGTAAAGACGAATTCGTTCGGTATTTGTCAAATATTTACCTTTAAAACTTTTAAACTTCGCAGGAGAGAGATTAAAATCAAAGTAAAATGAAATTCGTCTTAAAAATCCATTGTAATCTATCCTCAATTGAAATGAATTAAGCTCGGAAGAGCACTTTTATTCAATAAAAATATCAAATACTTGAAAAATGTTGTGTGAAAACACGATTTGTCGTACATTTGTTTTGAATTTCGATATATCGATAGACCGATACATCAAATTCGATAAATAATTAAATGCGTGACAGGAACATTTATCTATAGTTACTTCTTCCCATGTATTTCGCGATAATTAGCTTTTACATTAAACAAGGCATAATCAATTTAGTGACTACAAAACGTGAGTGATAGAGAGTATGGTTTTTCATCTATCAATTTTTATATATTGAAAAACGTTCGTACTTATATTAGAAATATGTTTATCAAAAAACTTTGTTGAAATAAATGCGAAAACAGTTACATTATGATATGTAATTGGTACAAAAGGAATAGTAATGTTCAAGAATGATTGATTGTTTTACTGAAATCATTATGTATCTACGGAAGTCTGTGCTTTAGTTTTAGGCCAAAGAGTAAAATTTTAAAATGTATACAAAAATATTAACCTAATCCCTTGCCTAAATTAAAATATTAAGAAAATTGTATAAAATGAATATTTTAATTAAAATATATGAAGTATAATCAATTTCTTAATGAGTTTAAATTATAGCATGGAAGTGGTATGAAATATAAATTTTTTAAATTTTACATTTTAGATATCATAATATGACTACGAAAATCTTCATTTTCTTATGCCGATTTGTAAAATATTTTTAGTTCTGCCTAATCTAATATTCAATTACAATTAGAAATTATGGTATTGAATTTGTACAAAATGGTTAATAAATTTTTAAAATGTTTGTTTTAACTGATAACCCGATGTGTCTACCCTGTAATATTAAGCCTGTTAGATTAAACCGCGTTGAATTAAACTCCTTTATATTTTGTTTAAATTATTTATTTTAAAGCTTTTTAAAAGTATTATCAAGTTTATTTTTAGGATTCGAACCAACGAAAGTTTTTTAAAGTATTATCAAGTTTATATTGGGATTCGAAATCACTACCGTTCACCCAAAACACAAGCCTTTACATTACCACTGGACCAACTTAACTTTTATTAATATATATTTTTTAACTTTTTTTTTTCCTAGTTAGTATTATTAAAAATAATAATAATAATATTTGTGTTTCTTCATGTAAATGCTGAATTGGGGTGGTTCTAGTGCAGCCTATGATGATTCGAAGAGCGGTGATTTTTTTGTAATTTCTCTGTGTTTGAGGGTGAGGTGGCAGGATACCAGACTGGGGATGCGTAATTAAGTGTTGGTCTGATGAACTGTTTGTATGCTATGATGAGGGTGGTTAATTCGTTACTGAAATTGTTATGTGAAAGTGTTCGAATGATGTTTAATTTCCTGTTTGCAGCAGGGTTGGCATTGATTAAATCAAATTGATTTAATCAGTTGATTAAATCAATTGATTTTTTTATGAAAAAATCATGATTTTTTTGATTTTTTTGATTTTTTTGATTTTTTTAAAAAATAATAAAACTTTTTTTTTTTTTTATTTGTTTTATTTTGTCATATTTTTTGATACATAATGATATAACAGATATATTAGTTCCTTCTTACTGTGTTAAAAAACTTTAAAGTAGTTTATATATTAGAAATATAACTTCCTTAATATTTGGTTCAAGATTTCATATAGGGTAATACAAGAATCTGATCTTCATTAATATAATTTATCCAATATAGAACTATTAGAGTTTAGAATTCCTAATATATATTCAATCAAATCTTCAACAAAATTTTATTGAGCTTTAATCTAATGCAATTTGAGGTTATAGACAAAAGAGAAAACAGAAAAGACAATTCCTTTTAATTTTCAACCATTTAAATTTTTATACAACATTATAAGAAAACAATATACCTCTATATAAATTATAAAAGAAAGAAAATTTAAGCACTTTTGATGCATAATCATTAATCCATAAATTAAATATAACTTGCAATATATATATATATATATATATATATATATATATATATATATATATATATATATATATATATATATATATATATATATATATATATATATATATATATATATATATATATATATATTGCAAGTTATGTATTTAATTTATGGATTAATGATTATGCATCAAAAGTGCTTAAATTTTCTTTAATATTACATATTATTACCTATACAATATACCTCTGTATAAATTATAAAAGAAAGAAAATTTAAGCACTTTTGATGCATAATATTAATTAAATAAATAACTTGCCATAACTTGCAATATATATATATATATATATATATATATATATATATATATATATATATATTATATATATATATATATATATATATATATATATATATATATATATATATATATATATATATATATATATATATATATATATTTTATATATATTATTATTTTTTTTTTTTTTTTTTTGCAAGTTATGTATTTAATTTTATTTTATGGATTAATGATTATGCATCAAAAGTGCTTAAATTTCTTTCTTTTATAATTTATATAGAGGAATATTGTTTTCTTATAATGTTGTATAAAAATTTAAATGGTTGAAAATTAAAAGGAATTGTCTTTTGTGTTTTCTCTTTTGTCTATAACCTCAAATTGCATTAGATTAAAGCTCAATAAAATTTTGTTGAAGATTTGATTGAATATATATTAGGAATTCTAAACTCTAATAGTTCTATATTGGATAAATTATATTAATGAAGATCAGATTCTTGTATTACCCTATATGAAATCTTGAACCAAATATTAAGGAAGTTATATTTCTAATATATAAACTACTTTAAAGTTTTTTAACACAGTAAGAAGGAACTAATATATCTGTTGTATCATTATGTATCAAAAATATGACAAAATAAAAAATATAAAAAAAAACAGTTGTATTATTTTTTTAAAAAGTAAAAAAAATCAAATAAATCAAAAAAATCAAAAAAATCATTGATTTTTTGATTTTTTTGATTTTTTTAAAAAAATCAAAAAAATCACCAACCCTGGTTTGCAGTGTTGGTTATGTTTTCGATGTGTTTTGAAAAGGTGAAGTGTGTGTCATGTGAGACCTAGGATCTTTGGGAATTTATTTAAAGGAATGAGGGTATTATTTTGTTTTACATGGGGATGGAGAGAAGATTGGTGTCTATCGGTAGTAATAAGAGTAATTGAAGATTTTTCGGGGGAGGCTGTCATTCTGTTTGATTTTAGCCATGTTTCTAGTTGTGGATGTATGATTGAGTGAGTGTGGTGGCTGTGGATATGGAAGTGTTTTGTATCGTAGTGGATATGTCGTCGGCATATATATATATATATATATATATATATATATATATATATATATATATATATATATATATATATATATATATATATATATATATATATATATATATATATATATATATATATATATATATATATATATATATATATATATATATATATATATATATATATATATATATACCAGAAGACAGGAAAGTAGGATACAAGCAACGGAGATGAGGGTACTGAAAGCTATGATTGGAAAAACCAGAAGAGGTAGGATAAGGAACGAAAGGGTGAGATAGGAGGTGAGAGTAGTACCAGTGATGAGGAGGATAGATGTGGCGAGGTTGAGGTGGTGGGGACATCCATCTGGAAAGGATGGCGAAGAGAAGATGGAACTGGACGCCGAATGGAAGAAGGCAAAGGGGTAGACCGAGGAAGATATGTAGGGAATCGGTGCAGGATACGTTGAGAAGATTGGAGATGCCCACAATGGAAGAAATACAAAGACGAAGAATGTGGGAGGACAGAGATGAGTGGAGAAGACTGCTGAGTCCAATGACAGGACGCGGTTTCCTAGAAAACCGCGACCTTCCTGGGGGAGGACATATATATATATATTATATATATATATATATATATATATATATATATATATATATATATATATATATATATATATATATATATATATATATATATATATATATATATTATATATATATATATATATATATATATATATATATATATATATATATATATATATATATATATATATATATATATATATATATATATATATATATGTGACTGCCGATGAGGCAGTAAAGAAGACTCGGGGGGGGGGTGACTCAGTCGACGAGTCCCCCAAGCCAGCGACTCTATAGCCCAAGTCGACCTTTCCTCTCCCTTGTTAAATCAGTCGCGTTCCTTTCAGTGATAGAGGCAACAGCTTTGGTGCGTTTATTCGTAATATTCACGTGTTTTATATATTTTTTGTGTTTGTTTTTTATATATTTAATTAAGTTGTTTATTTTGTCTTTACAGTTTAACCTAGCGAATATTCATTTGGAAAGACTGTGTAGTTTACGGAATAAATAAACTTGTGAAAAGAAATTTCCGGTGTTTTATTTGCTTGAGTTAACAAGCTACAACTCTCTGAAGGAACAAGCAAGCTGGGGCATTTTCGGGTCCCATTAACAGTTTAACAAAGCTGTGATCTAAATCAAGCGAATTTACAAAAAGGATTAAAAAACACGCCAAGCAACAGAAGTTACAGAAAAAAGAAACAAAATTACAAGCCGCATTTGGAAAATAGCTTAAAGAAGAAGAAGCCGTTAACCCCCCCTGAATTTCCCCCACGGGACTTCCAAGAAACGAAGACTGTTACCAAGCAAGCCGAGCGAGCTCCTCCAACAAGCTTGAACTTTAGGGGGAAAGAATCAAACCCCCCACCTTCTCTTATTGTACATCGCGGAAAATTTCTCCAGCGGGAAGAGTCTTCTCCCCCACATTTCCCCCACCTCAAGGACATTTCGGAGTAGCGGACTGAAGAAAGAATCAAACCCCCCACCTTCTCTTATTGTACATCGCGTAAAATTTCTCCAGCGGGGAAGAGTCTTCTCCCCCACATTTCCCCCACCTCAAGGACATTTCGGAGTAGTGGACTGAAAGAAGAATCGACCCCCCACAAGAAAACGGAACAAGGAAAACAAATTCGAAGACAGACTAAAAAAAAAAAAAAAAAAACGAAAATAAAAAATATATATATATATATATATATATATATATATATATATATATATATATATATATATATATATATATATATATATATATATATATATATATATAAAAAAAAAAACTTTATTTTTTTTTTTATTATTATTACTATTATTATTTTATTATTATTATTATTATTATTATTATTATTATTATTATTATTATTATTATTATTATTATTATTATTATTATTATTATTATTATTATTATTATTATTATTTTATTATTGCAGTGTTTTTCAAAGTGTTTATTAATTATTATTATCGTGTTTTTTGAAAGGGAGTTTATTAATCGTGATTATTATTATTATTATTATTATTATTATTATTATTATTATTATTGCATTTATAATTACTAGTGGCATTACGTTTTCAAAGTGTGTTTTGATAAAAAGAGCTTTACTTTCTGGTTGCGTAAAGGATTTATAGGTATATTTTTTAAAAAAAAAAAAAAAAAAAAAAAAGGGTTTAAAGCATACATACGCTATTAAAGGGTTAAAAAATTTTGGTTTGCAATAAAATTATATTTTATACCTTGGTTTAGTGTCTTTTACGTTACCGCTTTTCCTGGTGTTTTTTCCTTGTGTTTTATTTTTGTTGTGTGTGTTATTTTTTACATTCTTTTTTTTTGCATTTGTGTTTATATTTTGTTTATTTGTTTATGTTTATTTTGTATTTAATAAAGGATACATTTATTCGTAATTCATTGCCAGGAAACGGTAACTTGGTATATATTTAAAGGTGATTTGCTTTTGGTATTTCTAAACAAAGTTTAATAAGTGTCTTTCTCTATATAATTTGTTTGTGTTTTTTTTGTTTGTTTGTACTCTTAATAAATATCCCCTGAGTTCTATAAACTTATTTTGGCATCGGGTATATAAACAAAGGTTTAATATTTAAGTGTTTTTTCTATATAATTTTTGTTCGTGTTCTTTTTTTTTGCTGTGTTTTTGTATTAATAAAATATCCCTCGAATTTTTATAAACTTATTTGGTATCGGTAATCTAAGGTTAATTAGCACCAGAAAGTAAGCTTCGATCAAAAATGGGTAAAAACGATACAAACAAGGTAGGGGAGGAAGGTGACATAAGGGCTGAGGAAATTGCTAAAAATACGAAACGAAATTTATTTTTACTAAAGAGAAACTTCAGGACAATTCACGGTAAGTTTTGTAAAAGTATAAGTGAAAATAAAGTCGCTCTCATTAAAGAAAAGGACATAGAGCACCTAAAACAAGGAGTAGAAGGGTTAGAGCAGTTGCATGAAGAAGCCGAGGCCGCATTGCAAGCTTACAGCGACGTTATGATGGGATTGGAGATGTTTGAAGATATTAATGATGAAGAAGAGAAACTGGAAGCTACCAAAAGCGCAGCTCAAGAAGTCAGAGTGCAAATATATACCGCAATTGCAAAGCAAGAGAAAGGAGACGGCGCAACAGACCTACAAGAGGTTCCGGAGGATATTTCAAGGCTGGAAAGCACAGAAGCAAGCGCGCCTCCCCTTAATCCAAGCGAGTCTTCAAGCGAAGCAGCAAGCAATTCCGTTTCATGTTCAAGCAAATCTTCAAGCGAAGTAAAGTCTGCAGCCACAGCTACAGAAGAAGTTCTTGTGGAACGCCATCCAAGGGAAGAAGATGGAAGCCAGTGTATCAATCAAGCAACGTTAAATCCAAGCGCCAGTGAGTTTAAACCATGCTCAGACGTATCAGCAATTAGTGCCTTAATAGAGACTGCCACATTATGCAAACCAGAGCCTACCGTGTTTGATGGCAATCCCTTGGCATACGCAGCCTGGAAGATAAGCTTTCACACATTGATTGAAAGTACAGTAAAAGATCCACGCAAACTTTTATACTACCTGTACAAATATACCAGCGGGGAAGTTCAAGAGCTGGTAAACGCTTACATCTCTACAGACTCGATAGAAGCTTATAAGAATGCAAGGGAAGTATTAGAGGAGAGATATGGTAATCTGCACGTCGTAGCTAGAACTCTCAAGCAAAGGTTGGAGACATGGCCTTTTATTAAGGGAGGCGATGCCATTGGTTTACGAAACTTCGCAGACTTTTTAAAGAAGTGTGAGGTCGTGAAAGCCTCAACTCAAGGTCTGAACAGTCTGGATGACTCTGATAAAATTCTCTCTTTGTTAAAGAAGCTACCAGCCCACATAGTGCACAAATGTAATGATTATGCCTTTAAATTTGTAGAAAGCATGCCTAAGAATATAGGACACTACCCAAGCTTCGAAGATTTCGTGAAATTCATTACACAACAATCTCGTCAGGCATGTTTTGTGACACCAACGTTGCAAGTAGAAAGGCAGGATAGAGGATACGGAAAGCCAAGCTATAAGGAAACTCCAAGCACTAGAAATGTACGCAGCTTTTGCTACCGAAGCAGTAATAACAAATGACCAGGCAGAAAGAAATACAAGAACCTTTACGTGCACCTATTGCAAGCAAGCTCATGGTATTGGCGCTTGTAATAAATTTGTAAACTTACCTATTCAAGAGAGGAGAAATTTTGTAAGGGAAAAAAGACTATGCTTAAACTGCCTTAGACAAGGACACGTTGCAAAATTCTGCAGAGATCCAAAGCGTTGTAGAACCTGCAATAAGTTACATCACACGACACTGCATGAAGAATAGGATGTCATTTGAGCAAACGATTGCCGAAAATGAAATAGAAACCATAGAAGGAATCTCTCATAACGAAAGAAGAACAAGTGAATCAACAAGCTATTGTAAACAAGATTGATGCAAGCAAGGACAATGCTTCCTATAGAACACAGTCATTGATATTACCTATTTGGGTTTGCAGTCATGATTTCCCTGCAAAGAGAGTATTAACGTATGCAATTTTGGACCACCAGAGTAATACATCATTTATTAAAGACTCACTATTTGAAAGATTAAATTTAGCAGGCTCTCCAGTAAACCTGAGTATTAATACTATATCTGGCACAGAATTTGCAAACTCAATCAAGTGTAAAAATCTAATCCTTCAAGGGCTAAGGTCAAAGGAGAAGCTGCATCTGCGATCTTCATATGTAAGGAAAGATATAGCGGCAGATAGAGCAAGCATCCCAAGTAAAGAAATTGCAAGGAAGTACGAACATTTGCATGAATTATGCGACGAAATAGAACCTGAAATCCCAATGCTAGACGTGGAAATACTAATCGGGCTCGATTGCCAAGAAGCATTGGAACCTTTGAAAGTGGTTACGGGAGCAAAGGGCATGCCCTTCGGTTTCAAATCTCGCCTAGGATGGGGTATCATTGGCATGATACCAGAGGCTGCAAGCAACCCTCCACAAGCTATTGAGCACAAGGCAACTATCAATCACGCCATTGTAGCATTCCAGTCTGAAACTAAAGAGGTACACAAGCACGAAAATAGCAGAAAGGATGAAAGAACAAAGATTAGATGTTATACAGAGGAATCCAAAGACAAAATGAAGGAAGAGGTAGCCAAGCTTAATACATTGTTGGAAAATGAAACTACTTTGAAGCTCGAATTTGAAAACAAGCTTAATACTAAAGAGAAAGAAAGTTTAGAGCTCGAAACCCAGAAGAAAGTTTTGACCAAAGATTTAGAAAATACCAAACTGCATTTGAGTGAGAAAGAGAATCTCCTTCAAGAGAAAATAGCTATCATTAAGGAACTTGAGGAATCAAAACAGATGTTGGAATCTAAGGTAAAGGATATTTTAAAAGGCGAAGAAAACGACCGCCTTCTCAATGAGAAACAGAATGAAGAGCTAAAGCAACAGAGATTGTTAGAAAAACAAAACCTTTTAGATATTATTCAAGAAAAGAAGGAAGTCTTACGTGAAAATGAAAAGGAAAGGTTAAAGATGCAAATAATGGTTAAGAAAGTGGAAAATGAAAAACTAGAAATTGGAAATGCTCTAAATGAAATAAAAACAGAAAGAGACAATGTGAAGGCAGAGTTGGAAACATTTAAAATTCAAACAGACTTTGAAAAACTTGCTTCTTGAATCCAAACTGAAACAAATAATATGTAGTAAGGAAGAAACTGAACAGAAAATGGCAAGTCTTATAAAGGAAAGAGAACTCGAAGTTAAGAACTTTACTGATGAGATAAGCAGAATGAAAGTTGAAATGTTAAAGTTTGCAAAGGTAACACAGGATTTGGAAAACAAAAGAGTAGAACTTGAACAAACTTTAAGTGAAAAGGGAAACTTGAGTGAAGAAATTGACGAAGCAACAGCTGAAATACAAAGGTTGAGAAGAATTGTTGACTGAAAAGGATCAGGTAATACTTAAAGGTAAAGAAAGAAAATGAAGATTTGATAAAACTTGGAAAGATGCTGATGCAAGCATATTACTGAAAAAACTGTCTTAACATCAAGGCTTGAAAAGGAAAAGAAAGGTGCCTTAATAGAAAGGGAAAAGGTCCATTTTGAAAAACTTGAAGATAAAGAAATTTCTATGGAAAATGAGAGTCCCAGAAACGACTGGAGATTAGCAATAGTAGAGAAGGCCTTCGTAGGCCAAGACGAATGTGTTAGAGAGATGTGTTAGAAGAGGAAGAAACAACCTTCGGTGTTGGAAAGACCTGTACATTCTGTGGTCCTGTCAGTGCCGCGAGAGACCGGATACCCCCACCAAGGAGCCTTTTAATTCAAAATTATTTCAATTTTGGGAGAGCCATGTTGCTGCCCTTGAAGGCAGTAAAGAAGACTCGGAGGGGGGGTGACTCAGTCGACGAGTCCCCAAGCCAGCGACTCTATAGCCCAAGTCGACTTTCCTCTCCCTTGTTAAATTAGTCGTGTTCCTTTCAGTGATAGAGGCCACAGCTTTGGTGCGTTTATTCGTAATATTCAAGTGTTTATATATTTTTTGTGTTTGTTTTTTATATATTTAATTAAGTTGTTTATTTTGTCTTTACAGTTAAACCTAGCGAATATTCATTTGGAAAGACTGTGTAGTTTACGGAATAAATAAACTTGTGAAAAGAAATTTCCGGTGTTTTATTTGCTTGAGTTAGAAGCTACAACTCTCTGAAGGAACAAGCAAGCTGGGGCATTTTCGGGTCCCATTAACATATATATATATATATATATATATATATATATATATATATATATATATATATATATATATATATATATATATATATATATATATAT
>SEYY01000116.1:0-2500 GCA_009176605.1 Armadillidium nasatum
ACACACACACACACACACACACACACACACACACACACACACTTGCACTCACAAATAAATCGAATTTTTTATCCTTTAACTCAAAATAGAATGTAGAATCGAAATTCTTACTTTCCCTAAATGTAATAATTGAGCATAAATCCATATTTATTCCAATATTTCTATCATTTCCATCATTTTCCGTGTTTTATTCCTTTGATCGCGGTATTGATATTATTCATTCAAAGATCATGGCCAGCGGTTCCTAAAAGCCACCATTAATGGTTTCGCTTATTTTGGCTAAAGGAAAATTTATATTATTAATGGTAGTGATTTGGCCAAAGTGTGAGAATAAAAACATCTGATTTGCATTGAGTGAGTTGATTATAATGTATGCTTCTCTTAATAGCTTGCATTAGTCGATAATCATGCAGAAAATAAGATAATATATATATATATATATATATATAATATATATATATATATATATATATATATATATATATATATATATATATATATATATATATATATATATATATATATATATATATATATATATATATATATATATATATATATATATATATATATATATATATATATATATATATAATAAAGAATGATGTAAAATTATTTTTATTTCAATTAAAATTTCAATTACTTTCCAATTCTTGTTTGAATAACCATTATTAATTTCAATTACCTAAAATTATATGTTTAATTACTTCCCCTAATATAAATTCTGAAAATTTTAATTAGATTTCAATAACAATGAGTAAAAACATAGCTAAATTATAAATTGATACAAGGCTAAAGAATCAATTTGTATTTACATCTCGAAAAATCAAAATTAAAATGTTAATTTCTATTTAATTTTTTAAAACATTTTATAAACATTATAACTAAAAAAATGTTTCTCCAAGAACGTTGTTAAGGGAGGTAAAAGTCTCCAACAGTCGAAAGGAAGTTTTTTGTAAGGATTGAATATGAAGAGAAGGATAAAATCCTATCCAAAGTATCCTTGAGGTGTTTAGCTTAATATAGCTGTGAGCTCTATTCGATTTACACCGGTTCGTCTGAACCGGTTGCTAAATTTTATTTTAGGAGAGGGATGTAAAATTTTTAAAGCAGAGAACCTGCTGCTTAAGTTTTCGCAGCTCACCGTTGATTTAATTTTTCATAACATCTATTGACAGTTTAGAAATGGACATAAAGGTCTGCAAAATATTACAATTTTACAAATCTCATTTATCAATGGTTCCTAACTTCAATTTATAATTGCAATAGAAAATCAAAATTTTAGTCCAAAACGTTTTCCCAAAACCTGAACATTTCTTATATAGTCTTTATGAAAAGAATATATTCCTATATTCCAAAATATTTCATAAAACTTAAACTATCTCCTTCTCCCCTCCCCCCTCCCCTAGCCATTTTCTTCTAATTTTTACCTTAAATTATAAGTGAAATTGAAGTTAACAATATAACCATTATAAGTTAATAATATATCCATTTTATTTCATTACAAAAATGAATACATTAACTTTTATTTTAAAAATCTCAATGATAATTACAGTTATGTAAATTATAATATTAATTACAATTGTAATAATAATTGACTCTTAACATTATTTTCTTTACCCACTGGTTGAAGTAGAAAATGTAAATTGTTGGGGATTTCCCATACCTTGGACACCAATGTTGATTTCTCATATCAGCAAAAAAATTAATACCAATTTGCAAAAAATACTGTTTTTAACATAAACAGTTTTTTTCTTTTTTTTTGGGGGGGGGAACATTAAAAAATTTCTTTATTTCACTGTTAGATTTTTAACCATCTATCTATCTATCTATCTATCTATCTATCTATCTATCTATCTATCTATCTATCTATCTATCTATCTATCTATCTATCTATCTATCTATCTATCTATCTATCTATCTATCTATCTATCTATCTATCTATCTATCTATCTATCTATCTATCTATCTATCTATCTATCTATCATCTATCTATCTATCTATCTATATCTATCTATCTATCTATCTATCTATCTATCTATCTATCTATCTATCTATCTATCTATCCATTTATCTATCTATCTATCTAAATATAATTAGACTTCAAATTTAACGGTACGTTTTGCCAATCCATTTATCCAGTCTGTCTGCCGTCTGGAAATGAGAAAGCCCAGATTAATTAACCAAAATATAATTAAGGATTCAAAGCCTCATGGGAAATCTTTCCCTTTTTCTCGACGGTGGGAAATGGTCATTCGAAACGTCATTCCATCAGGAGAAATGGATATCAATAATCTTCTTAGAAGACTTAAAAAATAATTTAATTCGTCTTTCATTTCAATAAAGGAGAGAATTTTTCATTATTATTATTATTATTATTATTATTTTTATTATTATTATTATTATTATTATTATTATTATTATTATTATTATTATTATTATTATTATTATTATTATTATTATTATTATTATTATTATTATTATTACTATTATTATTATT
>SEYY01000116.1:25000-27500 GCA_009176605.1 Armadillidium nasatum
TCATAATCAGAGCAAAAAAAATTTCCTTTTGAATTAAATATAGTTAAAAATTTAAAATGAAGAAAGGTTTATATTATTTGTTATCTGACAAATTTCATTAGCATTTACATTTCCATTATATGTTTATCACATAGTATTAGAATACTTATACTATGTTTATCATTTGAAGAGATAAGCTCTCTAAAGTGGATTAATCAACTTCTATATATAGTGTTTGACTCAAGATTATTATATGGTGTACAGGTAAGTATTTATTGAACATAATTGATATATATATATATATATATATATATATATATATATATATATATATATATATATATATATATATATATATATATATATATATATATATATATATATATATATATATATATATATATATATATATATATATATATATATATATATATATATATATATATATATATATATATATTATATATATATATATTATATATATATATATATATATATTATATATATATATATATATATATATATATATATATATATATATATATATATATATATATATATATCACCATCCAATCCGGAAGGATGGAGCATGTCGGGTGCTACGCCTACAGGTTATGTAGTCCATTATGACGCCGAGTCGTAAACCTTAGATATTCTCTCGTTCAAAACCTAGCCTTGATATCTCGAGCAATTTCTTTTTTATGTATCCGGCTTGCTAGGCCTATCACCACAACCTCTCAGTGCTGGGAAGCGGCGTCATCTGTGAATCAAATGACCCGCAGTTGTACATGGGAAGAGACAAACAGCTGAAAGACCTTCCAAACATGATGCAGCTAATTGAGCTGCCTAATTGCAAGGTTAATTGGTTCTGACGTCATATTATGCTCATATTTTTGAAATAATCAATATTGAAGCTGAAATTCCAAAAACATTATATATTATTTGACTTTTGTTACTTCACAAGCAAATTTTTCATTTTTTTTTTTTTCTTTTCAGTTAAATTTTTTTTACTTTTATTTTTAATGTCGAAAAAAATTTGCTTTGAACGAAAATTTTAATGTTAGTCATTCATAAATTTATTTTGACTTTGAAAGTTGGTTATTTTTTTTCATTCATTTCCTTCTTCCTTCAATACAGATTTCTTGGGTGTTTATTTTGAAACTCTATCAGATTACCTTCTTCCTTCTCTGTTTCAGTTTCTTCTCTTTTTAACGCGTCTTACTCCGATGACATCTGATATATATATTATATATATATATATATATATATATATATATATATATATATATATATATATATATATATATATATATAATATATATATATATTATATATATATATTATTTAATATTCGAACCCTAGGTTGACCAATGCAATTTGAGAGTTAACACTTTATTTATCAGCACCAAATCATGCAAATATGCAAAAATTTACAAATTTAAAAATAATTCTAGAAACAAGCTTTCGCCCCTCCTTGGGGCCTCTTTCAGGTTTGACTGAAGCAACGATCTTCTTTTCGTAATTCCAGGATTTTTATGGTGGTAGTTGGTTGTTGCTTAACCTATTAAAGAATGGTGAGCGGAGCATGATAGAATTTTGTAGTTGATTAATCTTGTAGTCTCCTTCACTTTGGTTATAATTTGGTAAATTTTTAATACAGAAGGCTTCAGTTATTTTTCTTTTATTATAGTTGTTAATATGTGTGATGGTAGAACTATCATTTAGATTAATAATATGGTTATTCTGTTGTCTATGTATGGTAAGGGCTGAGTTTTGGTTGTCTGTGTGGAGGTCATATTTATGCTGATATAATCGTCTATTGTAATCAGTGGTTTCACCTACGAAAAGAAGATCGTTGCCTCAGTCAAACCTGAAAGAGGCCCCAAGGAGGGGCGAAAGCTTGTTTCTAGAATTATTTTTAAATTTGTAAATTTTTGCATATTTGCATGATTTGGTGCTGATAAATAAAGTGTTAACTCTCAAATTGCATTGGTCAACCTAGGGTTCGAATATTAAATAATAAATATAAACCGAGTGAATATAACTCATTTGATAAATAGTATATATATATATATATATATATATATATATATATATATATATATATATATATATATATATATATATAATATATTATTATCAAAAGGAATGGAAATTTTAAACTGGTCATCAAATAAGAATATATATATATATATATATATATATATATATATATATATATATATATATTATATATATATATATATATATATATTATATATATATATATATATATTATATATATATATATATATATATATATATATATATATATATATATATATATATATATATATATATATATATATATATATATATATATATATATATATATATATATATATATATATATATATATATATATATATATATATATATATATATATATATATATATATATATATATATATATATATATATATATATATATATATATATATATATATATATATATATATATATATATATATATATATATATA
>SEYY01000116.1:32500-35000 GCA_009176605.1 Armadillidium nasatum
GAAAGAGTCAGTTTGGCTGTCCTAAATTACCAGAAGACTTTAGTGCCTTTAATCAGGAAGAAAAACTATAGAGGAGTGAGACCAATAGAAGCCTGGACGATTCCTGGGTCTTTAATGTATTCGTTAAGCATTTATACAACAATAGGTAAGGAATTTATAATTAGAATGGGTAATAATAAGAATAACTATAAATATTTCAAAAATGTTACTTATGTATAAGTAATATAAAGGTAATTTTTAACCTTCCTAATTTTATGGCTAATAATTTTTTTTTTTTTTTTTTTTCTGTTGAATTAAATATTTTAAGAGTATATCGATATATTATATATTATATATATATATATATATATATATATATATATATATATATATATATATATATATATATATATATATATATATATATATATATATATATATATATATATATATATATATATATATATATATATATATATATATATATATATATATATATATATATATATATATATATATATATATATATATATATATATATATATATATATATATATATATATATATATATATATATATATATATATATATATATATATATATATATATATATGGTAGCGCTCCCAAGGAAATGAGATTATCCCATTCGGTATATTGGATGTTAAAGGTATTTCCCATCTCATTCCACCTTCTTCTACACTAAGTAGGTCCAGACAATAAGCCCATATAAAAAATAAACTAATAATTATTTATGGCATCCTCAACAGTAGCCTCAGAAAAACTAGAGGGGCTGCTTCCAAAATTTGCCCTTCATCCACCCCTTTCTTCACCACCATTTTTGAGTTGATGGCCCTCTGTGATGTGTTTGGTGCCTCTAAAATTTTTCAGCCGGCTTGTTAGGATGCACGTTCTATTTTTCTTCAATAATTTCTGCAACATTTCCGGTCTTCAATTCAATTTCTTCTTTGCTTAGCATCATCTCTCTTCTTCAAGACCTCTCTTCCTATTCTTGACCGAAACTCAGGCGCTTTGTTTCTGTTTTCTCCTACTTCTCTATCCTCAATTTTCAGCCAAAGGAGGTTGTTGCTCATACGTACGCAACGATGTTGTTTGTTCTCGTGTCTCTGATTTAAAGTCTTCTGAATTTTCCACTTCGTGGCTTAGGCTCTCTTGTCATTCTTTTTTTATGACATTTTTTTTCCAAATTTTGGAAAAAAAATTATAAAAACCATGAAAACACCATGAAGGAGTGATTCAATAAAAAAGAACCTTATATGAAAATGTTCCTATTGCATTCTTCTAAATAAAAAAATTAATTAAAAATTTTTGAAGGGGGCGTCATTCAAAGTTGAAGTGAATTATCTTCTAAACCATAGCTCCCACAGAAATTTTACAAGAATACAGAAATGTGTATCGTTCCCAATTATACTGATGCAATAAGTTTTATTTTTCTACTGTGAATATTAAAAGAATTATTTCAAAAAAACAATAATCGACAAAACTAGACCCAAAAAATGGCCGCACCCCCTTAAGAGATTACCGTCGTCTTTAAAATACAGAAAATTACTCAACTTATATTTCGTCCCAGAATCATGGAAAAACTCTTTTTTTCGTAGAAAATGCAATGATCTTTCTGGTTCCTCTTCCTCACGCTCTTTCTGGCATTTTGAAAAAAATATCAAATCTAACTTTGCTTCTTCCTGTTTCCCTCCTCTGGTATCTTCTGATGGCACACTTACAGTTTTGCTTTTTTTCTAAAGCTGTTCTTTTCGCTCAAACTTTTAACTCTAATTCAACTTTAGAAGATTCAGGAACTATTCCTCCTCCTTCAACCCCCTCAACTCATTTATGCCTCTCTGAGCTTTGTACTAAGAAAGCGTACGGTCCTGACGGTACCTTTCTTGTGGTTCTCAAAACCTGTGTTTCCAGGCTTACACTGAGCCTTGGTAAATTGTTTCGTCTATGTCTTTCTACTTCAGTCTTCCCTTCTTGCTGGGAATGTGTGCTCATTCAGTCTGTGTTGAAGAAGGGGAATCTCTCTCAACCCAAAAATTATTTATCTCTCTCAACCCTCTAAATACCGTTTCATTTCTTTGACTTCTGATCTTTATAAAATTTTCGAATCTATTCTTAACAGGCAGATCACATTTCTTATCAGTCTAAAGAAGCTTCTAAGAAATTGGGTGTTCTGATGAGCCTTCGTAATTTCTTCAGTCTACACCAGTTGCATACTCCTGCTCTCACTAATTCTCTGTCTAGTCTCTTTCTGCCCGTTGAACTGTTTCGTCACTCTCTCTGTAATATCGCTATTACAACGAACACTGCTCTTCTGAACTCTTTCGTCGCATACCTCCTCCATTGAGAAGAGCTTGTACGACAGCTTCTCTACACCTTCTCATTCTTTCTTTGTCCAACTCTCTGATCCTAGACTTAACAACTATATTCAATCTAACATATTCTCTACTGTTAAAATCTTGAACACACCTCCTTTATATGTTTTCCCAACTTCTTTTGATTTGTA
>SEYY01000116.1:72500-75000 GCA_009176605.1 Armadillidium nasatum
GCAACTCTGGGAACAGAAGAGGGAGCAAATTTGAAATGAGGGGAAAATGGAGAGTTGAGTAATTGGCATAAAATAAACAGATTTAGAAATGAAACTGAAAAGATGATTGATGATATGTAAGAATAAAGTTGGTGATAAAAAGAGAACCCTAACTAACACCACAGCTAACAGAAAAGGAGGAAGAGGTCGCTCCATCGAAATGTGCTGGTATAGAACAATCTGAGAGAAGACCCGGTCAAAAGCCTTGGAAATATCAAGCGCCACCACACTAGACTCCCTATAATCTCTGAGAGCAGAAGACCATAATCAGTAAAATAGGAAGTGTATCACTAGTAGACCTCAAACGTCGAAAACCATAATAACAATCTAATAGGAGGGAATGAGACTCAAGATGATCCAGGAAATGAAAGTTAAGGCGAGCTTCAAAGATTTTATACACAACACAAGTGAGAACTATAGTTAAAAAGATCAGAACAGCATCTTTTCTTCGCCCTTCCAGCACTGAAGTAAAGTATTAGTACTAAGTATATATATATAATATATTATATAATATATATATATATATAATATATATATATATATATATATATATATATATATATATATATATATATATATATATAGTGACGTTGTGTGAATGAAAAAATTAATATCAAATTGTGCGTTTCTTTTGTTTGTTCTCTTATAAGAATGGAGGAAAGTTTTTAAATAAAATAGTTCTTTTTTAAGTACACAAAAGACTTCTTATAATCTTCGAACGAATTTAAAATTATCTTTGAATATCTTTTATGGAATTCTTTTTTTTTTAATTTATTTTATTTTTATTTTTTATTATTTTTTATTTGGGATTTTTTTTTCTATTTATTCATTAAATTAATTATTACATTTTTTATTTAATTATTTATTATTTGCTCTTTCCTTTATTCATTTATTTCTTTATTTCTATATCTATTTTTTTTATTTATTTATTTATTCATTTATTTGCTTATTTATTTATTTAATTATTTTGTTAATAAATTAATTTTTTTTAAATTTTTATTTTATTGTGCTAATTTTTGTTAATATTTTTCCTATATATATATATATATATATATATATATATATATATATATATATATATATATATATATATATATATATATATATATATATATATATATATATATATATATATATATATATATATATATATATATATATATATATATATATATATATATATATATATATATATATATATATATATATATATATATATATATATATATATATATATTATATATATATATATATATATATTTTATTTTATTTTTTATTTTTATTATTTTATTTTTTTTATAATTATTAATAAATATTTTTATTATTAAATATTAATATTTATTATTGTTATTAGTAGTAGTAGTACTAAGAGCAGTAGTAGTAGTAGTAGCTGTAGCAGTAGTTACTAATGATTCCATTTCTTCAACTATTATTTTTATTATTATTATTATTATTATTATTATTATTATTATTATTATTATTATTATTATTATTATTATTATTATTATTATTATTATTATTATTTTAATTATTGCTATTATCATTATTATCATCATATATTGTTATAATTATCACTACTTTTATAATTATTATTACTATTTTATTTATCATATTATTATTATTATTATTATTATTATTATTATTATTATTATTATTATTATTATTATTATGTATTTGTCAAGAGTCAACAGAGAAAGCTTCCTTGCCTCTAATTAAGTTTAAAATGTTATTTTAATTTATATTTAATTATATTTTCTTTATTTATTTTCTATTTTATTTTTTTATTATTAATTAACTTCATTCTTACATAAAATATAAAGTTAAATACATAAGTAAATATTTATTTATTAGTTTTTGCTAAATTAAATAAATTTATAATTTTTTTTGAGAAATTGTCGAAGGTATTTATTTGTTCTTATTTGTTTATTTTTGTTTTGTTTAATTTTCTAATTATTTCATTCAGTTTTAAAATATTGTTAAAAAAAAAAAAAAAAAAAAAAAAGTATTAGGAAGAAATATGAAATAAAAATCTTAAAAACATTTAATATTCTTCAAATCCAACAACCTCTGTGTTGTGGAATTCTCTTTCGTTCTTCTATAGAATTTATTTCTATATATTATATATATATATATATATATATATATATATATATATATATATATATATATATATATATATATATATATATATATATATATATATATATATATATATATATATATATATATATATATATATATATATATATATATATATATATATATATATATATATATATATATATATATATATATATATATATATATATATATATATATATAATATATATATATATATATATATATATATATATATATATATATATATATATATATATATATATATATATATATATATATATATATATATATATATATATATATATATATATATATATATATATATATATATATATATATA
>SEYY01000116.1:85000-92500 GCA_009176605.1 Armadillidium nasatum
GTTAAAACGTCGGATTAGGGCCGGAATGAAAGAGGGTTCCGAGGGGAGACCGACTGAATGGAGGGGAAATTAAGTTTTTATGAGCAGAGCAAATACTGACGAGTGGAAAAAAATTTTTTTTTTGTTGTTGTTATTTTCATTTGTTGAGATTGTTGTTCTCAGAGTTAGGATTTGTTTTTGTTTTTGTTGGTATAGCAGATGTTGTTGTTATTGTTGTTGTTGTTGTTGTTGTTTGTTAAGGTTGCGTCAGCTTTTGCCGATCCAAATTTTTTTATTACTATTGATAAAGTTATGTTGTCTTCTGCTTTAAATATTATTTTTGTTTAAAAGATAAAACTTCATCTTATAATGTTCGAATCTTTAGCTACAAGATTTCTTATTCTGAATTTAATTTTTAATTTTATTGACTTATTATAAAAATTAATTTGACATTACTTAAAAACTTTAATTATTTTATGCTTATTCAATTTCCCTTAGATTGTGATCCGGTCTCTCAAAAACGCACAGTCACACACACACACACACACACATATTATATATATATATATATATATATATATATATATATATATATATATATATATATATATATATATATATATATATATATATATATATATATATATATATATATATATATATATATATATATATATATATATATATATATATATATATATATATATATATATATATATATATATATATATATATATATATATATATATATATATATATATATATATATATATATATATATATATATATATATATATATATATATATATATATATATATATATATATATATATATATATATATATATATATATATATATATATATATATATGTATCTGTGTGTCTGTGTGTCTGTCATGTACAATTTTTCATGCGGTGCTTGTCCAAGTACCTACGTTGGTAACATTCTGCTCCAACTCTCTATCACATTAAATGAGCACAGAGGTGTTTCTTCTAGAACAGGTATTAATTTTTTATTTCTCTTCCCTTCCAGGATTAAATTTTACAGCCATACAAATAATCACCCATAGAACTATCTCATTTTTCCATTATATCTCAAACCAACCTACAATCTGATTTAAAAATTTCAGATTCCATAAATATAGACACTCTCAAATCATCCCTCAATAATTAAATTGGTCTCTTCTACCTACAGTTTTATTAATGTTTACATTTATAACAGATTTATTTCTCCAATTTTTATTATGTCATTTTCTTTGTAATTTATAAATTCTGTTTTCGGTACTGACCAAATTTATTTAATAGTAACCATAAATTTGCAGATAATAAGATTAAATTTATCTCGAAACGTAGACAAAATTCCTTAATACAGTTTATTGTTAAACAAAACATTAATGGCTCAATTACTTTTCATAATTTTAAATTTTTAAATTGCTTTAAATAGTGAATAAGTGTGAATAAATGAAACAAGACAAGTTTTAAATCAGAATTATTAGCCTCCTTTTCAAAATGCTTATAGTTCTGATACTGCTTTTCATATATATATATATATATATATATATATATATATATATATATATATATATATATATATATATATATATATATATATATATATATATATATATATATATTATATATATTATTTAATATATAATGCCCATTTTTTGCAATTTGCAATGTTGCAAAAAAAAATTTTTTTTTTTTTTTTAAAGAAAAATAATATATATGTATATATATATATATATATATATATATATATATACATATATATATATATATATATATATATATATATATATATATATATATATATATAGGTATATATATATATATATTATATATATATATATATATATATATATATATATAATATATATATATATATATATATATATATATATATATATATATATATATATATATATATATATATATATATATATATTAATGCAATGTTCGAAAAATATGTCAATGCTGCAAGATCATGTAGGAATGATACAAGATAATGTTGCAACATTGTAATGTTGCAAAAATTTAAATTTTTAAAAAAAATTAAAAATTAAAAAAATAATTATATTATTAATTATATTATTTCAGTGTATGTGTGCGTGTGTGTGTAATATGTAGAAAATACAGTTGTGGGACGTTAAAAACAAAGAAATGGTGAAGAAAATAATAAAGATGGTAAATAGAAACAGGATGATATATTAAACAGGCTCTTATGTGTTAGGGTATGCATATTTCACAAGTGAGAACATGTGAGCACTGATGCTGTGCTAGACTGTACTGCTGACAGGTAGTGTGGTAGAGAGGTTGACAGCTTCAAGGGTTTTCCAAAAAATGGGGCTAAGTCCTGTGGCGGTTAAACACCCCTATACCCCTCTAAGGAGGACCATCAAGGATGGGGCTAAGTCCTTAACCGTCTAAGCATCCCTATTCCTCTCTAAAGAATTATGAGTGTATGTGTGTGTGTGCGTGTTTATGAAACAATTTTTAATTGAAAAGAATATGGTTAGGAAAACAACAGTAAATATTATAAATAGAAATAATATGATATATTACACAAGCTATTATGTTTTAGGGTAAGTATATTTCACAAGGTTTTATAATAATAATAATAATAATAATAATAATAATAATAATAATAATAATAATAATAATAAAAATAAAGAAAAAAAAAGAAAAAAAAAAAAAAAAAAAAAAGAATTAGTAATAATAATAAATTCATCGGATGATGTATTCAATATTTCACAATGTAAGAACAGATAAACTCATGGATGCAGGTGATGGTGTTGGTGCGGATGCGATGCGGGTGTGTGGTGGTGTGTGGCGGTACGTCGAGAGATGTATGTTGCTTTACGCGTTTTAGCGAGAAAGAAGCTAAGCTCTTATGCGGCTAAATCGCCTATACCTCTCTATTAGGGAGACTCACACTTGTTTGCATATAATTGTTTATTTTTATTTTTTATTTTTTATTTTTTAAATATTTTTATATTTAAAATTTTAAAAATTATTATCTTTTTTTTAAATTTTTTAAATTTAAAAAAATTTTTATATTCGAGGGAGAAGAATCAGGGGGAGGGGGAGGTGAATGGTTATGCAAGGGGTTATGGGTATGTGTATATATATATATATATATATATATATATATATATATATATATATATATATATATATATATATATATATATATATATATATATATATATATATATATATATATATCGCAAAATTTATTGTAAATTTGGGACCAACTTCTGGTTTCCGACCTTGCACATAAATGAATGACCTTACGAAGAATTTCACTCATTTTCTTTTTGTGGCCGTTAACACCCTTCAATTTTCCAAAATTTATATTTTATCCATAATTGTTTATATTATAATTATTATTTAGATATTTACATATATATGCTATAAAATAAAACTCATCATATCTTTTGCGTAGAGTTGGTGTTTATAGTACATTAATTTTTTTTCCATTTAAAATGATAATAATTTATTACACATACATTTCCTCCAGTTTTTACACTCATTTCATACTATGTGCATCATGCCCTTTCAGTAAATATATACATGTATTTGTTTAAACCTTGTTGGCATTCTCAAATCTAATATCTGTCTTTGGGGTCAAATTACTCAATCTTGGATTTTGCTATCATCCTGATTAATACTTCTATAGTTTCAGAATCTTTGGTCATATTCAAATTCGATGTTTCAAAACCCGATTTGTCAATTATTAATTAATAATTAATATTTTTGTCTATGGCTTTAAATATTTCAATTTCTTCATAAGTAGACTTCCTAATGTTACGAAATTTGTACAGTTCTTCTCTTGTAGAACATAAAACAACTTGTTATACTTATCCTTCTCTAATTTTTGATTGCTAATTACATACAATTACTTATAATTGTATAATTCTCAATTGAAACAATTTGAATTCAAATTTGTGACACGATATTATTATAAATTCCCAAATCTTCCGTATTGCCAAGAAATGGATATTGTGTGCGTTCCACGAAAGCAAGAGTGACGTCACGATTAAGTTAGTGGCAGCGAAAATATTTAGCCGATTCTTTGATTTTCATGGGACACTTCGCTGTAGCAATTAACAGCTGATCTATATAAACAAACTTAAATATATTTTAAAATCTAATTTAATCACTCAATTAACTTAAGTAAACGCTTAATTTAATTAATATCATTAAGGCAATATGAAGGAATATAAGATAACGTATGAGTCAAACGACGATTTTTTAAAAGACTTTGACGGCAGCCATGATTAAAAAACATTGGAACCAACGAAATTCCGTATAATTGAAAATTATTAACTTCCTTCATTTAAAACAAATTAATGATCCGAAAATGCTAAAATAATTATAAGTTAGAATTTGCAAACAAATTTATCTGAATAAGAATATTTACAAAAGTTTTTTTTTCTTTAAAAAAAAAAAAAGTCTTGGTCTAACTCCTCCATGTTTTTTTTCTTCAAGTGGCCATTCAAGTGAAGATACAAATTTCTATCATCAAGTTTCACTGCCGCGAGCAGAAAATTATTGAAGCGAAACTCTTAGGATACGATTCATGGGACACTTCGCTATAGAAATCTTCAAATCCCTTGAAGAATCTTGACCGTGAAACACCCCCATTATTTCTCATCAAGAAGTGATATTTTGAAACACCAAAAACAACGTTTCTTATATTTTTACATTAAATTTCTTCCTATCATTCAATTCGCCTCTTTTTATGGCTTATTTTCGTTAAAAAATTGAGAAAAATTCGAATTAATAATTTATCTTAATTTGTCAGGCACTCTAACGTTGCCGATTAACAAATTTCTTTTCAACAATATAGTTCGCACAGCAAATTTTGCGGCAGTCTTGCCTTTTTTGGCTCTGGAGTTAACTCCATCATTTTTTAAAGGTTGTCAAAATTTTCCTTGTTTAGACGGACAATACTCTATTATATTAATTTTTACTTCTGGTTACTATTATTAGGGATTTGTTTGTTCTCTCATTTGTTTTCACAAGTCCTTTTAACGTACAATTTAAGTTTCTTGGTGTACAATTTTCCTTTACATTTTGTACTAGGGTATGTGTGCGAACATTTCTTGCATGTGCGTGTTTCTGGACAATTTGAAGTCTTGCAAGTATATTCCTTGCTGATTCTTTTCATTTCTTGCATCACTGTAAATATAATATAATAATAATAATAATAATAACAAGCTCATCTGCGTATCCCAAAGGGATACGCAAATGTTCTTGTGTGTGTGTGTGTGTATGTGTGTGTATGTGTGTGTTAAATTATTATTATTATTTATTTAAAAAAAATTATTATTATTATTATTATTATTATTATTATTATTATTATTATTATTATTATTATTATTTATTTATTTATTTATTTATTTATTATTATTTAATATGGTCTTGTTATTATTAAAATATATAAATTTAAAATATAAAATTCATTGACTTTTATTTAAACAAATATATATATATATATATATATATATATATATATATATATATATATATATATATATATATATATATATATATATATATATATATATATATATATATATATATATATATATATATATATTTGATGAAGCAACTTAATATAGCTTTGACCAAAATTCTTATAAAAAACAAATGAACGTAAAAAGTGAACGGAATAATATTAATAAGGTCAGACTTCAGTTTGAGCTAGCTACATATTTCAGAAACTACTTAACGGACGTAAAAAAGGATTATATTTTTAGAATCCTTGTCGAATTTCAGGTAGGAAAAGTATAAAATGTTTGAAAATAAAAAAAAAAATAAAAAAAATAAAAATGGTTTTGTACAAGACAATTGATGACGTAACAAACTTAAATTTGGTGTTATACCGAGCATTTGTCTACGGGGGCTCTGCCCCCATACCCCCCGACCCGTGAGTGATGATGATACTGTAGACAACTTTTCCTGTCGACGATTTGGGGTATTTCCCATTTTTTCCAATTTCAAAAAAATTGAAAAAAACGGACATTGCCAGACGTACGATTCTCGCGAGAGTTAAAAATAAGTAAACTTTACTTAAATAAACTTTATTATTATAAGAATTTATTTTTTATTTCCCAATGTTTCCTACTTGAAATTCGACAAGGATTCTAAAAATGTAATCATTTTTTACGAAAATTAAGTAGTTTTTTAAATATGTAGCTAGCTCAAACTGAAGTCTGGCAATAAGATATATAATAATAATAATAATAATAATAATAATAATAATAATAATAATAATAATAATAATAATAATAATAATAATAATAATAACAAGCTCAAATGCGTATCCCGTAGGGATACGCACATGTTCTTGTTATTAGAGGCATAATTTTAGGCGAAGGTGGAGTTGGAGGTGAAGGTGAAGACGAAGGCAGAATTGTAGGCGGAGGTGGAGGTGTAGGTTGAGACTGATGCACAAATTTAGCCGTAGGTGAACCTTGATATGGAGGTTGACTTGGAGTTGGAGGTGTATGTTGATGTTGATCTGGAGACGGAGGCAGAAGTGAAGGCTGAGGTGAAGGTGGAGGTGGAGGTGGAGACGAAGGCAGAAATGAAGGCTGAGTTGGAGGTGGAGGTGCAGGTTGAGGTGAAGATGTTAAGGTGGAGGAGGAGGTGGAGGTTGAGGTGGAGACGGAGGCAGAAGTGTAGGCGTAGGTGGAGTTGGAGGATATATATATATATATATATATATATATATATATATATATATATATATATATATATATATATATATATATATATATATATATATATATATATATATATATATATATATATATATTTATTATTTATTTATTTAATAATATATTCTTTCATTTATTAATATAAATTTAAAATTATATATTATAATTTTTATTTTATTTAATATTATAATATATATATATATATATATATATATATATATATATATATATATATATATATATATATATATATATATATATATATATATATATATATATATATATATATATATATATATATATATTTGGTGAAGCAACTTAATATAGGTCAGCCCAAAATGCATACAAACAGAAAATGAACGGAATAATATTAATTAGATATAGATAATTAATTCATATATTAACTTTTGCTTCCGATAAGATCACAGTTGACCTTAAATTTCCCAGCCCAACTGATATATATATATATATATTATATATATATATATATATATATATATATATATATATATATATATATATATATATATATATATATATATATATATATATATATATATATATATATATAATATATATATATATATTATATATATATATTTTTCAGGGACTGTTCGTGACCTGGTTGTAGGTTTGTTGCAAACTACCATTGTATACAACTAGTTAGTGTACAGCTATTATTTATTACTTTTTTATTCCCTAATTTTTTTAAATAAAATTAAAAAAAATTTAAAAAATTAAAAAAAAAAAAAAAAAAAAAAATAAAAAAAAAAAAAAATTTAATGTAAAA
>SEYY01000116.1:95000-100000 GCA_009176605.1 Armadillidium nasatum
TAAAATAGTCTGTCAATAAGAGCAATAAGAGGAATACTCCTTACAACCATCCATCTTCTTGAACTGAGAAAATAGAAATCACGTCTTCAAAAGAAACAATGTTAGACAAAAATGAGTTTTGCTAAAAACTGAAGAAGAAAATATACAAATATTATCAGATTAAGATTTGAACAAGGCAGGTGTAAAACAGAGTATTTTTAAGCTAAAATGAAAGAATCAAGATTAAAAATTCTTAATTTCCAAAGAAAAACAAGTTAAAATTTTTTATTTTTTTTATTTGAAATAAATAAAAATTGATTTCTTTTTTATTTAAAGATAAACGGGGATTTTCAAGGTGAGAGAGATGTTCGAACCTTTAAACCCACGCAACCCCAAAACTTATATATATATATATATATATATATATATATATATATATATATATATATATATATATATATATATATATATATATATATATATAATATATATATATATATATAATGAAAATTCTAATATAACACCTTTACAATTGTAAAAACATAAACACAAACCTGACCCAAATCCTGAAAATGTTTCATAGAATCCAGGATATTATATGGTAGTCATCCGAAGAATTTGGGCTAAATAAATCTTACAGATGGTTTACGTCGGACAGCTGGGCCACTAGAAGCATTAGTAGCCATCTGTTTTCCTTATGAGGCCATCTGTTATGAAAGGACTGAGTTGAATCTAAGGCATTTGCGTTAATCGGGCGTTGAGGCTTGGAAAAATCATTATAGGAAAGAGAGAGAGAGAGAGAGAGAGAGAGAGAGAGAGAGAGAGAGAGAGAGAGAGAGAGAGAGGAGAAAAATGTTGGACCAAATAAAACGTTTCGAGAATTTATTATACGAGTGTTAAAGATCTGCTTTAAATTGAAAATATAAAGAAACTAAAAAAACTTTTAAAGGAAACGGTATATATATATATATATATATATATATATATATATATATATATATATATATATATATATATATATATATATATATATATATATATATATATATATATATATATATATATATATATATAGATGATACCCCTCCTTGAATAGGGCTTTGCCCGTGAGTGGTAGTGATGTGTAATATATATATATATATATATATATATATATATATATATATATATATATATATATATATATATATATATATATATATATATATATATATATATATATATATATATATAAGCACAATAACTGGGCATATATTTTAAAATAAGATAACCCTTTTCTGAAATATTTAAAGATTTGTGAAAACTTTGAACAGTATTTTAAAAAGAGTTTGAGCTTTTGAAATCGCATCCGGAGTTCTTCATTCAGGTATTTTACTAAGACTGAGACAGAAACGATTGAAAAAAAATGAAGAAACCCTCCTCATAATCTATATATAGATATATATATATATATATATATATATATATATATATATATATATATATATATATATATATATATATATATATATATATATATATATATATATATATATATATATATATATATGATGGGGAAATTGAAAATAGAAATACTAAAACCTTTCAAGTGCAAAGCCAGGAAAATATTTATGGTTGAAAATTCGAAAGACCAAGCCTGTAAAGAAAAATTTCAAAAAGAAATTAGAGAATGTAAGATATATTGTGATAGGTGAGAATGTGGAGGAGTATTGGAAGTCTTTACGAGAGGTTTTGAAGGAGGCGCTTGAAAATATAGTAAAAGTATAGACAACGCATGAAAAAAGTAATAAACAGACCGTATGGTGGACCAAACAGGTGCAGAATTAAAGAAAAAGAAAATAAAGGGGTTTAGGATTTGGATAAAGAATAGAGAAGAAGAGGAGTACGTGGAAGCAAGAAGAGAGGCGGATAAGATTAAGAGAAAAAGGAAAGAAAATATATGGAGAAGGATTAGTAGAGAGCTGGAGGCTAATTTTCTGTGTACAAGGAAGCTGATCTAAAATATTGATAAAAAACTATAGAAAACTCTCAACACTATACCAACTTATGTGGTAAAGGGAGAAGATGGGGAATTATTGACGAACCCAACTGAAATCAGTAAAAGATGGGAGGAATATTTCAATCTGTTTTTGAATGTACCGACCAATATAGAAGAAGATGAGCATGGAGGGGGAATATGAGAAGTGATAGAGAAAGAAGAGGAGCCGATATAAAAATGCAATGGAAAATATGAAAAATGATAAGGCAGAGGGCGAAGACATGATACCGTCAGAGTTATTGAGGGGTGTGGGTGAGGAGAGAACGTTATGGAAATAATGAACAGGTATTGGAGTGACTGGGGAATACCCCTATATTTAAGAAGGGCAATAAAATAGATTGCAAGAACTATAGAGGAATCTCTCTTATTCCTCATGTTGCAAAGGTGTATGAGAGAATTCTGAAGAGAAGAATGAGAGAAATAGTCGAGAATAAGCTAGATGAACGGCAGCACGGTTTTAGACAGGGAAAATCGTCGGTTGACTTAATATTTGCACTGAAAATGGTATGTGAAAAGAACTAGTAATTTAATAAGAGTATATTTGACCATTGTTGATTTGGAGAATTTTGTGCGATATCCTGGAAAAGAGGGAACATGAGATACCGATGAAACTGAAAAGAGAGATATGGAGCACGTATGTCAGTAGTTTTGTGTACGGTGAAAACACAGATGGCCGATAGCATCTGGTTCGAAGTTACGAATGGGGTGAAACAGGGAAGTGTTCTGTCCCCAATACTATAATATATATATATATATATATAATATATATATATATATATATATATATATATATATATATATATATATATATATATATATATATATCTTCATCATCTCAGGAAAGACTTACGTCCTGTCAGTGGGATCTTTCGAGGAAGATCCTTGGGTTTCACGGGTACACGGCAGATTCCGCTGGCTGAGTCAAACCTTCACTAATGTACTCGTTTTAACGACTGAGTCATTCAAAGGTAAGCGCCAAGACAAGCAGCTTACAGTTCCCGCTCCGACCAGGCCTCGAACCCTGGTACTCTCCCTTGCTAGGCGAATGCTCTGCTGTTGAATTAACGGAGCTGTATTATATATATATATATATATATATATATATATATATATATAATATATATATATATATATATATATATATATATATATATATATATATATATATATATATATATATATATATATATATATATATATATATATATATATATATATAGTATATATATATATAATGAATCTTATGCAATTACATAAATTACTTCATTTGTGATCGTATTAAAAAAAATAAAAGCCTACAAATATTTTTTGGTTTGTCATATTTAAAAAAAAAAAAAAAATTTCGATCTAAAAATAGAAAAAAGAAAAATACCTTTTAACTGAAAATGTCAATATATTCACTATATAGAAGCTCACTTGTATAAAAATAAGAAAAAAGAAAGGAAATTGTCAAAACACTTACAAAATAAGATTAAACCGAACGTAATATTCAAAGAAAACCTCACGCAGGTTGTTGAAGCTCAAAAGATTAGCATATGTAATTGTTTTGATGTGAAGAAGTGGAAAGACTTCGTTCGTTTAAGTTATTTTGCTTCACCGTTTGCAGAAACAGAAGCAGCAGAGTTGACTTTATTAGAAATTTTAATTTAATTTTCAACTCTAATGCAAACAAAGGGAAATTAGTCTTACGAAGAGGTTATATATATATATATATATATATATATATATATATATATATATATATATATATATATATATATATATATATATATATATATATATATATATATATATATATATATATATATATATATATATATATATATATATATATATATAAACTATTAATTTATCATTATTTTATTATTGCTATAATGTATAGTATATCCACATTGCTAATATAATTCTTCGGATTTTTATTTATATTTGCTTATTCTAAGAATTTATGATGTTTTTATTGGTTGTTGCTAATATAATTAGGATTATTTTGTGCTATTATAATAAACATTCAAGAATTATTTTTTTTTTTAATGAGACTAATTCTAAAATTAGTTTTATTATTATAAGACTAATAAAAACTGGTATTATGCTTGGGATTATTATAGGTTATTTTGATAATCATTCTAGAATTGCTTTTAATAAAATTAAGATTAATTCTAAAGTTAATCTAATTAATATGAGACTAATAATAACCAGTATTATGATTGAGATTACTATTAGCTATTATGATAATTATTCTAGAATTAATCTTTTTAAAATAAGAAATTCTAAAATTAGTCTAATTAATTTCAGTAATTATAAGTAGTATTATGATTGGGATTAAAAGTAGCTATTATGACAATTATTTCAGAATTAATCTCTTTAAAATAGGACTAATTCTAAAATTAGTCTAATTAATATAAGGCTAATTATAAGTAGTTTTACGTTGTGATGACTATTAGCTATTATGATTTTTATTCTAGAATTATTTTTTAAAAATAAGACAAATTCTAAAATTAGTCTAAGAAACATAAGACTAATAAGAACTAATATGATTGGGATTATTATTAGCTGTTTTGATAATATAATCATTCTAGAATTAATCTTTTAAAGTAAGACAACTTCTAAAATTAGTCTGATTAACAATAAGACTAATTAGAACTAGCATTATGATTGAGATTATTATTAGTTATTATTATAATCAGACTAGAATTAGTCTTTTTGAAATAAGACAAATTTTAAAATTAGTCTCATTAACACAAGACTAATAGGAACTAGTATCATGATTGGAAATATTATTAGCTATGATGATAATCATACTAGAATTAATATTTTTAAAATAGTACAAATTCTAAATAGTCTAATTAATATAAGACTAATAATAATAACTGGAATTATGATTGAGATTATCATTAGCTAGTATAATATAATCATTCTAGAATTAATCTTTTTAAAATAGGACTAATTCTAAAATTAGTCTCCTTAAACATAGGACTAATAATTA
>SEYY01000116.1:105000-112500 GCA_009176605.1 Armadillidium nasatum
ATTATTATTATTATTATTATTAATTAGTAGTAGTAGTAATAGTAGAAGTATATAGTATTATTAAAATTATTATTATTTTTAATTAGTATCAGTATTAATTATTATTATTATTATTATTATTATTATTATTATTATTATTATTATTGTTTAAACTATTGAGAGGTTATTTAATGTCAATTTGAAAAGCTAAAAGTTTTCATATTATTATTGTTATTATTATTATTATTATTATTATTATTATTATTATTATTATTATTATTATTATTATTATTATTATTATTATTATTATTATTATTATTATTATTATTTATATAATAATAATAATAATAATAATAATAATAATAATAATAATAATAATAATAATAATAATAATAATAATAATAATAATAATAAATGATAACTTATAAGTTGTGCCAAGAGGTAGTTTCTAATTTATAGGTAGAAACTATTCCTATAATTATATTAATTAAGGTCTCAACTCTCAACATTTTTTTATCCATTTTACCCTTTCATTATTGTTTACAATTTAATTCCCCCCCCCTCCCCATTTCTAAGATAGTCTAATACTCTAACTCAAAAAGTGCATTTCAATTATTAATGCATGTGAAATTGAAAATCTTTAATTTTTTCTATATTAGTATGTGTACATTTTCTTGGTCTAGATTTCTTAAATTTTTATAGCGATTTTGCAAATTTAAAAATAATAAAAAATGTTGATTGATTTTAAAACTCAAATGATAGAAGCTTTATTTAATAATCAGAACTATTTATTTAACAAACTAAAGTAATTGGAGTATGTTTGAATGAACAAAAGTTTCCAAAGAATTACAGGGAAATTTGATTTATTCAGTGATGATCTTATTCAATGAGATAACCTATGATTGCTTTCTATTTGTTACTTCTAGAATACCCGTAGGAGTGACTGAAAGGGCTCAATATATGTCATTTTCAGGATCAAGTCTATTCTATTGCTTCGTTTTCATTTTCAACAAAGTTGTAAAGCCTGACTCACAAAGATATTTTGACTCAAAAGGAAAGAATGCATTGGATTGTATAGCTCTTTGTCACTTTTGGATAGGAATCGCACATCTTGGAACAAAATTCTGTAACTGATATCTTATCGAGCAGATCTTTGGTGCCAGATTTAGTTTTCAGTTCAATAAATTCGTAATTTCTCACTTTTTCACACACCTAACTTTCTCATTAATATAGCTGATACTCCATTTGTACAGCAGAGTGATAAAATATTTTCCAAAATATCTGATACTTTGTTAGTTGTTTTAAGAGAAAAACAATATAAAACTTTTCTTTAAATGAACCTGATTGAATATATTTTTCAAACACCTGCAACACTGAACATGATGCCACATCAGTCGATTCATCAAGTTGAGTCGAAAATAACCCAAATGCTGCAGACGTTTATTTGTAGCACAATCTGATTCTTGCTGTCAACAACCATGTCGCTGATCTTCATTTGAACAGTACTGTTTGGTTGTGAATTTACTGCAAGGGTTTTCTACAGTTGTTCCCCATTACAATTTCCACCATTATGAGAGACCAAGGTTAGATCAAAGCTTTCCCAGTTGTATAAAAATTATTCTGCTTTACTTTTTTCTCCAGTGAAAATTAACAATGTATAATTATACAAATTGTATACATAATCTACAGGAAATTACACTTTGCTGAATAGCCGTCATAGTTTCCTCTCTAGAACCGTAAAATTCCGCCATTAGGGGAGAAAAATCCCCACCTGGTTGACAACAAATGACCTAAAAGTATATATATATATATATATATATATATATATATATATATATATATATATATATATATATATATATATATATATATATATATATATATATATATATATATATATATATATATATATATATATATATATATATACTGTGTGTATGTCTGTGTCTGTGTCTGTATGAGAAAAAGAGGAAGTGAGAATGACGTGGAAAGGCGTAGGTGCTTCGTCTATATCCCGTTACTATATAAAAGCTAAATAAATGTTGATAGGTGGTTTTATGAGGAATGCAAGGTTATAGAATACAAATAGCTTTAAAATATTAAATATATATCATATATATATATATATATATATATATATATATATATATATTATATATATATATATATATATATATATATATATATATATATATATATATATATATATATATATATATATATATATATATATATATATATATATATATATATATATATATAATATATATATATATATATATATATATATATATATATATATATATATTATATATATATATATATATATATATATATATATATATATATATATATATATATATATATATATATATATATATATATATATATATATATATATATATATATATATATATATTATATATATATATATATATATATATATATATATATATATATATATATATATATATATATATATATATATATATATATATATATATATATATATATATATATATATATATATATATATATATATATATATATATATATATATATATATATATATATATATATATATATATATATATATATATATATATATATATATATATATATATATATATATATATATATATATATATATATATATATATATATATATATATATATATATATATATATATATATATATATATATATATATTATAATATATATATATATATATATATATATATATATATATATATATATATATATATATATATATATATATATATATATATATATATATATATATATATATATATATATATATATATATATATATATATATATATATATATATATATATATATATATATATATATATATATATATATATATATATATATATATATATATTATATATATATATATATATATATATATATATATATATATATATATATATATATATATATATATATATATATATATATATATTATATATATATATATAAGGTAGGAATGTTTTCCAGTATATAAAATTTTTAAAAAGTCCCAAATAGAAATAAAATAAAATTAAAACCGAAACAATTAAATTATTTAATTATTTTACTAATTTTTAACGTACTAAAAAAAAGTAAAAAAAATAAAAAATAAAAAAATAAAGATGAGAGAAGAATTAACACTTTAGAGTTTAGTCTTTAGAGTTTAGAGAGGAATAAAGTTTTCCTCGCGTTTAATTATTCGTAAATGAATATAAGTTTAGTTGAGAGAAATTCGAACTATTTCACCAAAAGGGTAATTAAAGTTGCTTCACAGTTTTACTTCTTTTGGGAGACGTAGTTCCTAATGGAATATGCAATTGGTGGGGAATAAATATTTTAAAGCTACTTTAGGATATTTTTAGCTATTTATTAGCTACTTTTTAAAATTTTTAATTATTTGATAATTAATTACGTTATTATACGTAGTTCTTAATGGAATATGCAATTGGTGGGGAATAAATATTTTATAGCTACTTTAGGATATTTTTAGCTATTTATTAGCTATTTTTAGCTACTTTGTAAAAAGTTTAATTATTTGATAATTAATTATGTTATTATACGTAGTTCCTAATGGAATATGCAATTGGTGGGGAATAAATATTTTATAGCTACTTTAGGATATTTTTAGCTATTTATTAGCTATTTTTAGCTACTTTGTAAAAAGTTTAATTATTTGATAATTAATTATGTTATTATACGTAGTTCCTAATGGAATATGCAATTGGTGGGGAGTAAATTTTTATAGCTACTTTAGGATATTTTTAGCTATTTTTAGCTACTTTGTAAAATGATATGTATTTGAATGTTTAATTATTTGATGATTAATTACGTTATTGGACGTAGTTCCTAATGGAATATGCAATTGGTGGGGAATAAATATTTCATAGCTACTTTCGGATATTTTAAGCTATTTATTAGCTATTTTTAGCTACTTTGTAAAAAGTTATGTATTTGATGATTAAATATATTATTGTACATAGTTTCTAATGGAATAGACAATTGTCAGGGAGTAAATATTTTATAACTTATTTTCGGATATTTTTAGCTAGTAATTAGCTATTTTTAGTTACCTTGTAAAAAGTTATGTATATAAATTTGCAAAAATATTGATGACTATTGGGAGTGTCTCCTAATTTAACATGCAATTTTGTAGGGCATAAATATTTTGTCCATTTTTTGGATTTTTTTTAACCATTTTTAGCTACTTTTATCTACTTCGCGAAAAAAAGGATTATACAATAGAAATGAGAGATAAAAATAAAAATCTTAGGTCTCACAAAGCAAAAATATTCATATATGGTGTTTATATATAGGTAATGTAAACATCTATATATATATATATATATATATATATATATATATATATATATATATATATATATATATATATATATATATATATATATATATATATATATATATATATATATATATATATATATATATATATATATATATATATATATATATATATATATATATATATATATATATATATATATTTGAAGCATAAAAAAAAAAATGACAGTGTTACCATAGCATGCCTTCTACAAATTTGAAGACATTACAAGAATATTTGCCGATGGTGAGCTTCCCTGTCGTATTCCCCGACCCGTGAGTTGCGGTTAAAAAGGTTTTATTTCACCTTTATAGATCGCATGCTATTTATTAACTACAAAATTAGACCTTATACTATAGAATAAGCACGGATGTAAGCAACTTAATAGATAGATGGACCAAAATGACTTACATCTAATAGTAAATGAAAGACTGAGTCGCAAATATTAAATCTTTCCATCTACAGATTTTTTTTCCTAACTCAGAAAATCTACAGATTTTCACCTGACTCAGAAAATCTACAGATTTTTTTCCCCGACTCAGAAAATCTACAGATTTTCTTCCAGATTCAGAAGAGGTTGGAATTGTTTATCGTTTTCGATGCCAGGAATATTTATTTTTCAGCGTAGACTTCAATAATATTTTTCCTTCTTTTCATGCATTATTGAGTATTATTTAATATTCTGTAGTTTTTATATAAATATAATTTGACATATCTTCTTCCCAACTATTACATAGATGTTATTCGAAATGTTTTTATTTGTTTTATTTTTTTTTTTTTTTTAATAAAAAGGTAACATCTCACGGGCATTGCCCTATTCGATAAGAGAAACTTTTCTAGATAGTATATACCTAGGATCCCCAAGTGGAATCGAACCACCACCCTCAAGCACGTGAGTGAATCACTCTACCGTCTCTTTCCTAAATAACCTCACCTACTCAAAAATAATGTAGATACAAATTACAAAAAATATATTAAAAAATTGATTTAGAAATGTGGGATGCCTCATTACAGTCAGATTAGTTTAAAATTAATTAATCTTTAGATTAATAATTAGATTAAAATTAATCTCGAAGCCAAAATCCAAGTAGGAAGTTTCCTTTGAAAATTAAAAGGATTTAACTGTACACACACACACACACACACACACATACATACATACACATATATACACACACACACATATATATATATATATATATATATATATATATATATATATATATATATATATATATATATATATATATATATATATATATATATATATATATATATATATATTAATATATTTTTGCAAGCACAATATGAGAAAAGTGTACAAAAAAATAAATAAATAAATAAATAAATAAAAAAATTAAAAAAAAAAATTAAATTAATTTTCTATTTTAAAATTTAACAAATTACACTTCGAAAGAAAATTAACGGATTTGCATAAATTAAAATTGAAAGCCTCTGTAAGCTCCCTCCCAGTCCCCAATCCCTAGTCCCCAGTTCCCAGTTCCCAGTCCCCAGTCCCCAATCCCCAAGTCCCCAGTCCCCAATCCCCAATCCCCAGTCCCCAGACCCAGGTCTCTCCCTCACTCCTCTCTTGCAACAAATGCATAGATAAAATATTTTTATATTTATATATAAATTGGAAAGAAAGACTTTTGTTTCTCTTTTCTGTTTACATTTATATATTCATCAATTCAGATTTTAAATTAGTTTTCATGATATATATATATATATATATATATATATATATATATATATATATATATATATATATATATATATATATATATATATATATATATATATATATATATATATATATATATATATATATATAGTATATATAGATAGATAGATAGATAGATAGATAGATAGATAGATAGATAGATAGATAGATAGATAGATAGATAGATAAAGATAGATAGATAATAGATAGATAGATAGATAGATAGATAGATAGATAGATAGATAGATAGATAGATAGATAGATAGATAGATAGATAGATAGATAGATAGATAGATAGATAGATAGATAGATAGATAGATAGATAGATAGATAGATAGATAGATAGATAGATAGATAGATAGATAGATAGATAGATAGATAGATAGATAGAGATAAATAGATAGATAAATAGATAGATAGATAGATGATAGATAGATAGAAAAATTTGAGAGATAATAAAGGTAAAGATTTGATGATCGGACGTAATTATTGGAAGAGAAATATTTAATTAGATTTAAAAATTAATCTTACACTTTCATGACGAGTTGAAAGTGCAGCTTAACTAAATATGTGATAAATATTCCAATAAAAATTGCAAGCGAAACAGAAATTTAGAGTAAATGAGTAGAATAATGTAAATGAAACTTATGTAAAATTATATAATTATGTAAAATGTAAAATTATGCACTATATGAACAACTATTATGACTAGCAGAAAGAGAAGAGAGAGAGAGAGAGAGAGAGAGAGAGAGAGAGAGAGAGAGAGAGAGAGAGAGAGAGAGAGAGAGAGAGAGAGAGAGAGACAGAGAGAGAGAGAGAGAGAGAGAGAGAGAGAGAGAGAGAGAGAGAGAGAGAGAGAGAGAGAGAGAGTTAATAAGAGCAAAAGACTTTAGAAGACGAAAAGCCCTATACTCCACTTTTTCGAGAAGAGCTGTATGTGTGAAAACACCCTATCTCAGCTTGAGGAAAAATGTAAATTCTTCCAAGAAAGATACCAAGGAAGGTAAATATTATTAAAGTGAGGGTGTAAATCCCTCCGGGTGGGTTTGAACCTACATAAAGGGGTTAGGAAAGAGCATAAAAAAAAATAGGGTGCTGTGGTTATGCCACCAAACCCTAAAGAGGGAGTTCATCCTCCATTGGCATTTAATAATCCCCTAGAGGTTAGTTAATATTAGAGACAGAGAAAGCTTTGTGAAGTACGTTTTAAAATATGTAAATATAATGATTGGAAGATTATTTCGAATAGATGAAGGAATTACTCTTATGTTTTAGAGGCTTTAAAAACTCTCTCTCTCTCTCTCTCTCTCTCTCTCTCTCTCTCTCTCTCTCTCTCTCTCTCTCTCTCTCTCTCTCTCTCTCTCTCTGTTTTAATTATAAATATGATAACGATAAGAAATTACTTATCCGAAAGCTACCCTCC